>VYZT01049385.1:74497-180761 GCA_013400735.1 Pomatostomus ruficeps
AAAAAAAAAAATATATATATATATATACATGTGTGTGTCATTTCAGAGAGTTTCTGCTGGACCCTAAAGGAGAAAATCACCAAACGAAATGCAGGAGACAACTCTGGAAAACAAACGGAGCCCATCCCAGTGAATTTGGATAGGGTGGACGTGGTTCAAAGGAGCAGGTGAGAATCCGGCTTTAGTGGGTAAAATGGATTTATAAAAAGCTTTGTGGGAAAAAAACCCAACAACTCCCTGAGCACTGTGCACTCTGGGTGGGAATCAATTTTGCTCTCCCTGCAGCAACTTCCACTGCCTTCTCAATCGGTAACAAACTCGTACAGACCCCCCAGGAATTCCCTTTATCTCCATAATCACTCAGGCTTGGCTGGAGATCTGCTTCTGCTCTTTTTCTGTGTCCTGTTGCCTCCTGCGTGTGAGGGCCCAGCTCTCTGCCTTCCTCCCGTGCTCCATTCCCAAATTCAAACACCTTGGTGCTCTCCCCAGGGGCAGAAAAACCCTCCTGTCACTGCCTCCGTGTGAGGGAAACAAGACAAGACAATCACCATCCTTTAGCTCCTGCAGGAACAAACCACCCAAAAATGAGCAAATACAGCAGAAACTCCTCCTGTCCCAAGGGGTTGCTACGCAGAACCTTAAAAATACTGGAACGAGGAACTAAGAATGAGAGAAAAGATAAAATAATCAGTGTTGGGGTGAAAAAAAAAAAGTGTTACAGCTGATCAGCTGCCGAGACGCCACCAGTGACCTCTCTGAATTCTGCTCAAACACAATCCAATGTGCTGATCATGTTTATTCTTTCCATTAAATGTTTTTTCCACTTTTACTGTAGGAGCTCCAGTATAAGACACAACCTTTGTTCTCTGTATAACCAGTCAGAAATGGCCCCAAGTTGTGCCAGGGGAGGTTTAAATTGGATATGGGGAAGAGTTTCTTCACTGGAAGGGTGCTCAAGCATCGGAACAGGCTGCCCAGGGAAATGTCCTGGAAGTTTCACCATCCCTGAAAATATTCAAAAAATGTGTGAATGTGACACTAGAGGACATGGGTTAGTGCTGGCCTTGGCAGTGCTGGGGTAATGGTGGGACTCAGTCTTGGAGGTCTTTTCCAACTTAATGATTCTATGAGTATTAAAAATAATTTTAATCCAGGTCTTTGAGGACCATCATTTTTCAGTGGAAAGCACCAGTTTCACTGAAATGCGTATCACGAAACATTTGCAGCGCCAATATGGTCTGTAAAAACCAGACTGAGGTTCAAGATCTGATAGAGATTACACTGGGAAAGCTTTCCAGGTGGAACATTGACCATGTCACTGGTGCCTTTCATTTCTTGACAGTCTCCACTTCATCCTTGTGCTGATTCAAATCCTCAAAACTAAGCGGGAGATGAAACATGTGCTCTGTTCTTGCCTAATGCAACTTTCCCTAAGGCTTCTACTCTAAAAATCATTCCTTTTCCCAATTAAACTTCTGTTTTTAAAGCTCCCAAGCAAGGTTCAAAGGCCTAAAAGCTGTCGGAGGAACTCCTGCATTCTGATGAGGTTCCTTAACTCTCCCACCCAGCAGTGCGCGAGAGTCCAACACAAATCACGCACCGCGTCACTCTGCTGCCAGATGGAGCCCATTTGCTTGGTGCCCGGCAGACCAGAACCTCCATCTCGCTGGAGCTTTGCTCCTCATTAGTTCAGGGTCGCGCGGTCACAAGATGTTTGCGACGCCTCGCAGGAACCGCGTGCGACGGCAGAGTCTGCGCGAGGACGGCGGCGCTGCCCTCGCGGGGTGGCAGCCGTCGCTAAAGGGGCTCTGATTAATTTGCAGTTCAGCCTGACCCGATCTGTTCAGAGCAGAGCAGCTCCTGCAGGCTCAAAGGGGCTGCACGAGCTCCTGAGCTGGTTTATTTTGGAAAGCGACAGAAGCGCGCGAGGCTCCGGAAAGGGAGGGCGCGGACGGGCTCGATCCCGTTTGATGTTCCGTTCTCTCTCTCTCTTTACTGCATTCACAAATTCCATTTCATTATGTTCATGAAAGCCGAATCCATCTCACTGCCGAGCCCAACAGCTGTGCTGCATATAGATATTGATACCCACAGGCAAAACCCTTTTATGGGACATCTCCCGGGATCAGGGAGAGAGAGGCTCCAAATGTTTCAACGAAGCCGTAGCTGGGATGACAAATAAATATTTGAGACGTACAGGCGTGTACTCAGGCTTTCCACGTTTGATTTCTAAATAAAGTCTATAAAATATGCAGCTGTGCCTGGAATCAAACACCTCGTGCCACACACACACACTGAAATGCGTTACCTGGCTTTTGCAGCATCCATTTAAGCAGCCAACTCACCCTAAGATCGTATCAGGGATAAAGAAATTTGGTTTAATATTTATTACCCCTCCTGACGCACGTCTAGAGCAACCCCAGCTGCTGATTACTGTTGCACAAGAAATCTGTGTGGGATTTCTGACCAAGTTAAAGCAGAGGCTGTCCAAAATTGCCCCAAAAACTTTCTCTTGGGGGTTTTCCAGCCCAATATTCCATTTATGAAAACTGGCTTTGAAAATGGAGTCCTCACTTGTGAAGGTGCAACTTTTACCATCAGAAAAATGGAAAATGTGCTCCAAAGTATTGAGCTCCTCGTTGCAGTTGACTTATTGCATTGCCTAAGTGCAAAGCTGAACTGTAAAAGTATAAAATAAAAAGTTACTGATTGATTTCTTTTTATAATAATCACAACATTAATAGGAACATCTGTAGGACATTTAAGATGAGAAAATGAACATTCACAGGGTTTAATTTAGAAAACTGTATAAGTAGAGTCGTGCTCAGCTTTATGTGCACATTTTACTTATATTTTAATGGCAATTCAAGTAAATTTTATCAATTCAAATTTCCCAGCTGATTTTGGCCTAGACCTTCAATGTTTCTGTGCTTCATCCTTCCTCTCCCCACGCATGAAACAGGTGCAATAAGAACTATTTTTGCTCCCTGAGACTTCAGAAGGGATCCTCACACCTGGGAAATGCTGAATTCCAACAAACAGCAGAACAACTTGGCAGCCACCACCCTTGCTGAAATGCAGCTGGGATTTCAGCCCGGCTGCTCTTTTTGTCCTTTGCTGTTTTAGTGGTTGTTTCTTCCCTAATGGATGGCTGCAGCGAAGGGCTGGAAATGAGTAATAAAAGTAATTTGCTGTTTCCATTGCAGGACAAGGCAAGTTGTATTGTTTTGGTGTCTAACGGGGAGCACGGCAGGGGCAGCGCAGCCGTCGGCGGCTCCCGGGGAAGGTGAAAGGGAAATGCCAGGGCTGCCAGGAGCTCACTCAGTCACGCGGGGACAGCAGCAAAGTGCAGGGCCTGGAGAGGGAAAATGTGATTCCAGGTGTGCCATTGCGGGGCTGGGGCACCCGGGGGTCATGCTGGAGCAGAGGGGACAATGTCTGGACATCCAAAGCTCACAAAAACAGGGAAGTCCCCAGGGAGGGCCTGAGCAAGAGAGGCTGTTCCGAATATATCCTGAATTAAACGCTGCTGCAGAGCAGGCCTGAGCAAGAGAGGCCGTTCAGAATATATCCCGAATTAAACGCTGCTGCAGAGCAGGCCTGAGCAAGAGAGGCTGTTCCGAATATATCCCGAATTAAACGCTGCTGCAGAGCAGGCCTGAGCAAGAGAGGCCGTTCAGAATATATCCTGAATTAAATGCTGCTGCAGAGCACTGGGAGTGAGTGACAGAGTCGCTGTCCCGCTCACGGTGACCAAAATCTCAGATTCCTTCCTCAGTCAGATCCCACGGTGTCCAACCAGCATTTTTAACCTTGTAGGTCGGGGTCTCGTGTCAGCCCAGCCACCACTGGGGACAGTCCGAGTGCCTGGCAGCCCTGGTGACCCTGTGAGATTGCACAAACCCGCCAGGACAGAACGGACGGGCACTGCCTGGCAGCCCTGGTGACCCTGTGAGATTGCACAAACCCACCAGGACAGCACGGACGGGCACAGCCTGGAACACCAGCCTGGTACAGCTGGCACCAGTGGGGCACTGCACGGCTTTTGGGGGAAGAATCAACTGGACTGGGAATGTAACTGAGATCTCCTTCCAGAATCCACATCCAATCACTTTATTTTATCATTATCACCCTCAACAATCCAGAGTTTATGCTGCTGTGGGGTCCCTGTTTAGAGCTGTTTTGTTTTTATTTCTCTCCCTCTTCCACCCCCATTCATGGCCAAAACCCGCAAATTTGTCATTTCTCACATTTCAGCTCAGAAACAGAGCCCAGTCTCATTCCTGGCGCTGCTCACTCTGCTCTCCTGATTGTTAACCTCAGTTTTTGGGGTTTTAAATCCAGTAGCAGAGAGGAGCTGTGCTTTTAGTTGAGCTCACACTCAGCAATGAGCTACTTCACAAACCAATGTTACAGTGTGGTTGTAATTAATGATGTCACCGTTACTCTAATTTTGCATAAAACTTTGCCTGTTGCAACTAAACACCTTTCAAATAAACACCTGAAGACACAAATATTACTAATGAAAGGAATATGCACAACATGAGCTCAATTAAAGCGATCTTACAACGTTAATAAATTAAAATCGGTATCAATGAATAAGAAATAACATTCCTAGGTAAAAGATTCAGACACAGGGATCAGTTTAAAGCAAATTAAGAGTGTCTAACGTGAGGAAATGTGTGGTTCTTATTAATGACTGACTGCCTTTCGCTTGCAATAATTTAATATTGGGTCAGCACAGAGAATGGTCATGCAAGGAGGACAAGCAGCACCTTCTGACCAACATTTGTGGTTTTGGGTCATGGAAGTTGTTCCAAAGACATTAATACTACTTCTAGACTGCTCTACTAGAGAGTGAAAAAATGGGATAATTCTATGTTCAGCATAAAATCTGTGTTGATTCTCATACTCTGCAAAACGTTTCAAATTTCATTCTTGTTTTAAAAATGTAACTAAACTGGATTAATTTAACAACAGGTGGAAGATGCACAGTAAAAGATGGTCTGTAAAGCCCCTACACAGGATATTCTGGAAGTATTTTACTGAGCAGTTTAAATTGGGGTTCTGTTGAAGTAACACTGAAAGTCAGACCCTCAGATAAGCTGGGTTTATACCTTTCCTAAATGCCAGCAGGTAAAAGGAGCACCAGGAAGTAAAACGAGCACCAGGAGGTAAAAGGAGCACCAGGAAGTAAAACGAGCACCAGGAGGTAAAAGGAGCACCAGGAAGTAAAACAACTACCAGGAAACAAAATGAGCACCAGGAAACAAAATGAGCACCAGGAAATTGAACAAGTGCTATGATCATGCTGTTGAACGAGTAAAGTAGATTTTTGCTGCTCATAGGCCAGGTTTTAATCTCATTGCACTCCTGTAAACCAAACTGAAATGGTGTTAAAAGACTCAAAAGGCTGAAAAGTGCCTGAGAAAATGAGAATTGTGTGAAGCATCCCCTAGATGGAGCAGGTTGGCAAGGGCCCTGCGTGTGCACAGGCAGCAGCTGTGCAGCCACACTCGGCTGTGCCAACGTTTCGCTCCCAAAAGTGAATAAAGGACTCTCATTTTACAGCCCTGGAGCACACCACTGCTCACACTCGGTGCTGGTCACTCAGAAAAACCCTCAGGTTTAAAATTCCCCACAGACCCTGCCTGCTCTGCAAGCTCTCACTAAAATAAGCTCCACACTTTTTAAAAAATATATTTTCTTATCTTTTTTAAAATATATTTCTTAGCCCTGCAGAGGCAAGCCCAGCTACCAGAGAGCACAATGTGATCTCCCAAAGGCTCTTTTACAACATCAAAGGGCCGAGATGAATGAAGGTTCAGAGACCCAGGTATCTCTTTCAGTGATAACATTTCAAAGTTCTGAGGGCAGAATATCATTTTCCATGTCTACAGTGCTCAGATCTACAGGGGAAAAAAGAAAAAAAAGAATCATGGCTGCAAGGCAAAGCAATTATATTTATTTGTCAATTATAAAATTAGATTTAGGAGTCACTAAGGAATATCAATCCTGACTGGCCCATAAAGCTCTGCTAATAACTATAGATACCCAGGATTTTGACCTTTCTATTATTTAGACTTGTATTTCCTTCCATTTATATGGCCTGATAAAAATTAATGATGCTTCACCCTTTAACTGCATTCCCCGTGCTCGGAGTGACTTCTAAAAATGATTTTGTCTGTGGTTTGTTTGCTGTGCAGACCGAAGCTGACAGGAAATCCCGTGGCCCACTTAAAATCAGGCCAGGCAGGAAAGTTTTTGGAAGGCAAAGAAGTATCTGGGACAGACAAAGAATTCCCTTTTTCCTGCAGATAAATAAAATCCCTTCAACGAGCACACCCATCCAACATTTTCTAGGAAGGAGAAGGTTTCTATGAAAAGCCTCGTGAGAATTTACAAGCTTGTGAAGTATTGCTGCTCCACTCGCCTCTTTTTTTAATCTTTGAAAAAAAAATACTATAAATACAGCACGCGGTCTCAGACGGCAAAAGGAAGGGAGTAAAAATAGGAGCTGGGTATTTTAATGAAATCTGAGTATTTTAATGAAATGGGAGCCATTTTCCCCCACTGGAGCCCTGGGAATGAGCGTTCCTGACACCCTAATTAACGGAGTGCAATTAGAAAAGCAGCGGTTCCCACAGGGTGGAATATTTACTTCTTATTTTAATTATTTTGTACAAATGGGGCAAAGTTGTACTCGTGACAAGGATTTTGTGGTTTTCACCTGGGTCAGGGGTGTAAAAAGAAGCTCATCCACCACCTTCAGAAACGCTCAAAACTTGAACTTTGGCAAAACTTTCAGGTTTATTGGCTTCAGGGTTGGCTGTCTTGAAATCTGTTTTACCTGAAGCCACTCGGAGGTGTTTTACATATTAATTAATCTTAGAGATTTGGTTAATTTGAAGCAATGCCCTTATGTAACTATTGCACGAGCACACCTGATTTCCAGCATTTTCAACGTTCAAAACCACATTTACAACAAATGAAACAATTCTTTTGGTAAATAACCTGACTTTTTGAACCTGAGCAGCAAGGACGAGGAGCAGGATAAATGCAAAGCATAAATAAAGATAATACAGCTGTATAATTATATAAAATAGGCTATCAGATAATAGAGATCACTGCTGTTGTGCATACAGGGTTTTAATTTGAGGTCACTCCATCACAATGACTCAATTCTGGGAAAAATATTAACCCCGAGTCCAGGAAAACAAAAAACAAACCCTTTTTAGCAGCCAAATTGCATCTCAAGCTAAGATTCAGAGTCTGAGAGTGCAGCCCAAAATAAGGATTTCTGTGCAGAACAGTCCTTTTGTGTGAGTTCCAAAGAAAATGGCATTGCTGGCTCCCATCTGGGAGCACCCTCAGCCCCTCCAGCCGCTCTTCATGGTGCCTGAGGACACGGAATTGGGAATTAATGGCTGAGGGACCTGCAGCTGGCCCTGGAGGGGTGGGATCCTGGTGGGGACACGAGCAGAGGGCTCTCACTGCTGTGTTTAAGCCCAAAACTCAGCCCAGGTTTGGCCTGGGTAGATGTTACTTACAAAGGAATTGTGAATAGAGAAACAGCAACAAAAAAAGTTCTGCTCTGCCAGGACCTCGATCCATTTGACTCAATATTGTTTTCTCCTTAATAAACTCCCACTTTCTTGATGAAGAAAAGATTTAAAAGCCTTTGGGTGGTGGTGAAATAAGCACGTTTTACTCAGGAAAGTTTCCTTTAAGGCTGTGAGCTGTGTGCTGGATGTTTCCTCCAGGTAAACATTTCCCAGATCTTTTCTCTTTCCTGACAGGAAATAAAAAGGACCAGGTTGAAAGATCTACAAGTTGGGGAGTGGGGCAGCTGCAGATTGAACTGTTTGAACTCCCGAGAACTTATCAACCTGAATATCAAGAGCTGATTAGCTGGAAATAGATTTCCCTGTGATTAAAGGGGATGTAATAAAGGGCATCGCTCTCTTCCTCCTTCCATCAGCTCGTTTGATATCCTTCACATCCTTTGTATTTGCAACACCCGGCTTTGAGGAACATTTTCATATAAATTATATTTTAAAAGCATTACTTCCCCTCCGCTGGTACGTGGAATATTGATGTGATCATTGCGGTGCCATTTCCTGCTCAGGAGGCAGCTGAGATCCAGCCCAGGTGATTGAATCCGACATTCCAGCGCTCTGAGGTTCCCACACCTTCCTTGCCCCAGCCCAATTCCAAAGGTGTGGAGCAGCCCCACCTCTGGCAAAGTCAGCACCTTTGAATCCCGGACCCTGTTGATTTAAGGGATTAAAAATGGACAAAGCCATTCAATTTTACCCATCTGGACTGGAAATTTTGCCTGTAATCTCTAATGCTCTGCATTTTATTGCTTTGTGGTCTCACCCAGGTCATGTAAATATTCACTGTATCCATCAACTTTCACTTGGATTGGGTAATTTTCATTTCTGCTGGGAAAACCACCACTACCAAGGGCTTTTTGTGGGCCAGAGGTTTGTGGAGCTGCAGGAGAAATGAATCTCTGACTTCCTGGCACCTCCAGGGGTGATCAAACTACCAGCCCATGCTTACAACAGCAAAAACCTAAGAGTATTCATTATGAATAAATAAATCCAGTACACTTAACACACACACACACAAAATTTCAAAATTAAATATTTTTTTCAATAAAATCATCAGGGATTTTCCACCAGGCTAATCTTCTCTTAAACCTTAAACTGTGAATGGCAAAGCAAATCTTTGCAGGATGCCTTGGAGCCAGAACCTCTTTGAGGAGAAAGAAATTACCCTGAACCTGCAGCAACATCCTCCCCAGCACTGGATGGGGCCAGCAAGAAGGTTCCTGTCTCCACTGAAGCTCTCATGGAGTACCCCAGGCTTTTAGAAGCTTGAAATGTTATTTATCTGCTGGTTTGCTTTGTGTGACTCAGGCCAATCCTGATTCCAGGCACTGGCTTTGCCAGATTTTTGCTTTTCAGTAACATCACCGTCAATTTTCTCGCTGGTTTGATGGTCACAAAAAGAGGCACAGAAAGAACTCCTTGATACAAGCCTGATCAATATTTCCATTAGAATTGATGCTCATGTTTCAGCAAATGTCACACCTTGATGGAGTTCAGAGGCAGGAGCTGAGCCCAAAGCCTTTGTGAGGAGTCCCTTCCCAGCGAGCAGATGTGAGCCAGCGCTGGGAGCTCTGAACAAATCTGGAAACACGAGCTCGGCGCTGACTGCCTGCAGCAATTTCTGCAGCAATTTCCCACAGCACAGAAGCAGCTCAGATGAGTCATAAACTCTAAAACAATGTGGCTAAAACCCCATTTCCAAGCCTTTCTTGTTTCTATTCTTCTGCCGTGCTATATCCGCTGATTTGCGTTTTTTCTGAAGCGCACAATTTCTGGCTTTTAACAGCGTTCCAGAGGCTGCTGCTATCTGGAGAGACGGAGGGAAGTCGGTGCTGACTTGAAATAGCACCTCATTATGTGAACATCTGGATGTTCTGCAGTGAGCTGCTCCTCACCAAAGGCAGCAGGGCCCTTCAGAACCAGCGGGGAGGCTTCTCACCTGTCCCCTTCTCCATTACAACCATTAAGGGTGTTGGAAAATCAGAAAAGGTCTGGCTTGGAAGGGACCTTCAGGATCATTTCATTCCATCCCTGCCATGGACGCCTTCCACGAGACCCAACTGCTCCAAACCCTGCCCAAGCCAGCCTTGAAACCCCTCTAAATGGAGGAAATTAAAGATTTCAAACCCCCAAAATTATTTTTTCTGACTGGGACACTGTTCTTATTTGGGGTTTTCTGGTTTGGTTTTTTTTGTTCAAGCACCTACATTGAATTTGCTGTCTCTGTTTCTGTTCTCCTCCAAAATATATCTTTGAATATTCTTTTAGACAGGAATTTCACGATTTAATCTTTACTAGAAAACATTCCTGGACATTTTCCTCCTGTTATTCATAAGTACAAGTCACGCAAGTGAATTAGCCAATATTCTAACTTAACAGATTTTTTTTTATGCTTCATGGTCTTCTAAGAATTTCCCTATCCTTGTTCTTCTCTGTTTTTCCCAGTTTTATTCCAATGTATTCCAGAGTGGAAAGTTGAGGTGTGGTTTATTATTTCACTAATACATTTGTAACTGCTCAGTGTTCATTTATATTTCTTTTTTCTTTAACCTTTCCGATGTTGAAAACTTTAAAAAAATATATTGTTTACTTAAATACACGCTGCTTCTTTAAAAAGGAGAAATTCATCAGGAAGGTGGGAGCCACTGAAAAGCTGTTATTTATCAGACAAGAACTTGAGAATAAAGAGGAAAACAAACAGAAATGAGAAAACAGCTCTAAGATAAATAGTTCCAAGGCTGAGCAGAGGAGGAAATCAGAGTTGCAGCAGCACAGGGGACTCTTGGGAGGATCAGAGACCATCACACACAGGAGAGGTTTCTGCCAGAGATGGAAACCAGGAAAGGGGGATGTGGGGAGAGCCCCTTTGAGGTTTTCCCTGCTGCAGGAAAGAACTGAACAGAGAGAGAAATCCTGGTGGTGCTTTCCTTGCTCAGCCTCTGCCAAAATCAGGGCGTGCCCTGCTCCAGGATGGTGGAAGAGCAGAAATGGATGGTTCTGAGAAGGGAATTCAGCACAGAACCGTGGCTCAGGAACAGCAGCTCCTTCATGCCCCTCACTGAGGACCCCGGGGATGCCGACAGCAGCAGGAGAAGCATCCCTGAGTTTTTCACAAGGAGACAAAAAGCAGTGCCATGGGTGCTGGTTGTGTCCCTTGCAGATGAAACCTTGGCTTTAACCTGCGAAGGATGTTGTTCTTTTCTGCTCTGGCAGGGGTTGTTATTGGATAAAATCCACAAACCACGGAAATCAACTCTTCGCTTTCTCGAGAGTTTCTGCTGCACTTCAAGCTAAAAGCCGAAACGCAGAAGTTTCCAGAATTATTTCTGATGGCATTCAAGTGACTGAGATTCTGAATGCACATAATTGTACCTCTCCAGATGTTTGCACAATAGCCAAAACGCACACAGCAGAATTGCAGAGAGAGAGGAAATGACCATGCAAAACCAAATTTGGCCTGGGCTCTTTTTAGTTCCAGCTCTTTCCGTGCTGCTTTTTTTTTTGCAGTCGTTGATGGGTGCAGTCACCCCTCCTGTCTGCAAGGAGAGGGGAACTTTTCCTGCCATGGGAAGCTTTAAAGCCCAGCCTGGCCTGTCACAGCTCAGTGGTGTTTGTGGGGGACATGGAGCACACCTGAGAGCCAAAATCCCCTTTTCTTGTTCTTTGTACAAATCACATCTTGCTCAAAAACCTGCATTAGGTGCTCTGAGCCCCTTCACCACTTCTGGAGAAATTCTGATTTTCTGCTCATTTTCTTCTCTACTCATTTCTTTCTCCCAGAATTCCAACAAAAGCAGCTGCTCATTTCTCAGCCTCAGCCTTCCATTGCAGCAGATTCCTTTTCGCCTACAAGTCTTAAATCAGCTGTTGCATCTCGGAGTGGTTACTGGCAGGCCCATGCACAAATAGAAAATATATTTATATGCAAAATGCTATAACACCTTTCCAGTGTTCTCCAATATTTATAACCGAGTGAAAAATATGTTTAAAATGGTATCAGATATCCCGGAATGTTTTCTGCAGTGCATTGTGTGATTTGTTTTAGAGATACTGTCTGGTTTCTTCTGAGATGGGCTGCACAGAAAATAGGAAAGTGCTCAGGAAGTTACCTTTCTCCCTCCTGTTTATTGAAACTCCGAATGTTCTGTTTGATCCATTACACTTATCAGTAATAGTCTGAATTATACTACATAATTTATCTTCCCTGCATAGGATTGAAAAAGACAGGCTCTGCTCCAACTAAAGCGCACGGCGTCTCCTGCTTATCCATTTCCTCAAAATGTCATCTAAATTCTTAATTTATATTCCAAAAATCTGTGTCAGTTTTCGGTCTTCCATCTTCATAAAACAAAAATTACCTGCTGCTTTCTATCATTTCTGGGATGAAAAAAGAAAACCTTATCTTGCTTTATCTACTGGAAATGAACCTCCTCAGTTTAATTTAAACCCATCTCTTCCAGTAGGAGTAACTCACCGAGTCACCGAGATCAAATCAAACTCCCCAAAAACAACATTGATGTGTCAGATCGTGCAATCAAACCCTGTTTGCCTCACGTGGAGGCTGATAAACTCAATATGATAAGTGAACTTCAGGGGCCAGATAACAGCTGATACACTGAAGCTCCTGGGAAGCACCCAACAAGGCGGGAGTTTCTGTTCAAACTTTCTGAACTCAGGTGTTCTGCTCCTCCCACCCAAAAGGAGACAAGACCTGCTCGAAAACTGAAATTCTGCTCATTTACACAATGAAAATAACGATTTTTTAAATGTTTCTTCCTTCCTCATGCCAAGCTGAGACTCCACTGGCAGCTGCTTTAGTAAAAGGTGGAGTTGATTCCATCCACACCTTCCCATGTGATGGGATTGACTTTTTATGCTGAGATGTGGCATTCCCAACACAACCACATGAAATTCCATGCCCAGTTTTCCAATTAAAGGCAAGGCAGTTATAAAATAATACTCAAAGGGCTCTCAGTCCAAAAAAACCCCAAAGAACCACCCACCCACCCATATATACATATATAGTTTACGTATTTATAAATCTACATGTTCATTGTAGTTCAAGGGTCTCTTTAGACCCCAAGAACCAACCAACCTATACATCTATAGATTTACAAATATTTAAATCTGTATGTTCACAGTAGTTCAAAGATCCCTTTCAGACAATAAATTTCAAATCCTCCCTACACCCAGTGCACCCAGAGAACTGAATTTTTGAAGAATTCCCCTTAGCTGGAGACACTTCTGAAAAACTCAGAAACAGCCCTTAACCAATTAGGCAAGATGGCAAATTCGTTAATATTGCCAATGGGATTTTCTCCTGGGTAAGACACAAATTCCTTGCCATGCTGGTTGGGGAAGAATGGCCGTGCTGTGGGTGATGACAGTGCTGAGGGCATTTTTTATGGGGTTAAAGTGCCCTCAGGAGGGACTCAGTGCCCTCTGTGGGGTCAGAGCCGGGCACGGAGTGGCAGCACAGTCCGAGATCACAGCTGCACCCCAGCGAGTGAGGGTGCTGTGCCAGCCTTTGCTGCTGGATGAAATCCAGTCCAACCCTTGAAGCTTTGTTCTGTTTGGTTGGTTGGTGCTTTGGGGTTTTTATTGGGTTTTTTGAGGGGTTAAGGGGTGCACTGGAAATTTTGGCGTAGGATTGTTTAATGCAGACTTTATATAAGGTTAATGAATAAGCTGCCTGGCATTACATATGCTTGAAAAAAGGAAAAATTCACATTGCTCAAACTCTGTACATAAGGGAGAGGAAGCTGGGAGCTGGGGAAGGGGATTATCCTGAGCAGATGGGGGTGACAAGAAAAGGATTCACACCCTGCCCTCTGCTCCATCCCAGTGCAGGCACAGCCAGAGCTGGACTCTAAACAGCTTCTAAAACTTTCTGATCAAAATTACACCTTTTTACTTCTCATAAAAAAAAAAAAACAAAACCAAAAAAACCCAAAAACAAACAAACAAAAAAAACCCACAACACCAAGAAAAACCCAACCAGACACCAAAACCCCAATCTGCTCTGAAGTGCTGGACTCTCCTAAGTGAACCCCGCTGCTTTCTGCTCTGCACCTCTCAGACCCATCCCCTCAGGCGCAGAGCTAAGAGCAAAGCTCTCACCTCTCGCTGTCCCCCGAGCCTGGCTGATGGCAGCCGGCAGAACCGGCCGATTATTTCTTTTTTAAGGCAGGAGCACGATGCCTTAATGTTATAATTGGGCTGTGGTGAGGAGTCAAGAGCCCAGCTAAAAGCTCTGCTCGCTCCAATTCCCCTCGGCTGCTGCAACTTCCGAGGCGAAAATCGATGGCAAAAACCTCCCAGTTAGCTCACGAAAGCCTAAACCTCACAGTTACTCCCAGCAGCACTGATTTTCCTGCCTTTCCCTCCTTTTCTCAAGCATTTAATCACATTAGTGGGGATCTCTGGGCTTCCAGATAACAGAAGCGCATTTTGGACAAATTCTCCTGAACAGCTCTCTCTCATTTCAGCACTTTTCTCTGGGAAGGCAGAAATCCCCTGGGAACACGGATCTCCCTTCAGTTTGTTGTGGGTTTTAGCAAGGCTGCAGAGGAAGCTCACAGAGACAATTCAGACATTTCTGAGACCCCAGGAATTAGAGCACGGCAGGATAATGCAGCCAGCGGGATTCCTGGCACTCCTGGCTGAGGCAGCGCTGCAACAAACACCACTCAGAGCAGCATTTTCCCAAAATCCCCCTTGCTGCAGAGATTTTAGAGCAGGACACTGAGGTGAATGTCACAGCAGCAACTGCTGCCTTCTTGGAATTGTTTTTTAATTAAACCACTTTTTTTTGTTGTTGTTTTTCTGAAGACTCCTTTCCTCTCTAACATGCAACTTCCCCTGAACTGCTCTGGAGAGCTGCATTTAAACTGCATTTCTGAGCTCTCTGGAGCTCCACTGCCAGGTTTGGGCTGAGTCAGGTGTCAAAAACAATTATGGCAAAGCAGAAATTATTCAGAAGTGAGAAATACTCGCCCAAACCCCTGAATTTGCTCCCTCCAAGGCTGGGTCACTGTTTCAGCACAGAGCCACCACCCCTGGTGGCCATGGCTACTGTTGGCCTCTGTGATATTTAAATTAAGATATTCATAAAAACACCTCCTTGTAAGAGGCCCGAAAACAGAAAATTAAAGTATATTGGAAGAAAATTTAATTAGGATCTCTCAGTTCATCAGAGGGCTGTGGAATGAGTGTGAGCGAACTCACGGGGCTACAGAGCCCGGTGGCTCCCACAGGAATGCGACTCCACAACTTCCCTTCAACATTTATAATGAAAATGCAGCTACCAAAAAAAAAAAAAAAAAAAGTGTGATAAACCTAAATTGAACCGAAGCAGCATATCTAATTTTTACAGTCTAGTTACTGCTACTATCAAATATTCATTTCTCCCAACAAGCAGGTAACTATGGCAACAAACACACCATGGCTGTATGAAAAGGTGCCAAGAAACAAAAAAAAAAAAAAAAAAAGTGAAAATCTTTACATTTATCTCAGGTTTTTTTTACTTTCTTTAGAATTACCAGCACGGCTATCAACTATTTAAAATACCTGCAAAGATTAATTTAGTAAAATATTATGAAGACA
Organism: Pomatostomus ruficeps; assembly: GCA_013400735.1. Taxonomy (NCBI): domain Eukaryota; kingdom Metazoa; phylum Chordata; class Aves; order Passeriformes; family Timaliidae; genus Pomatostomus; species Pomatostomus ruficeps. Next base: position 89,722 of record VYZT01049385.1, read on the forward strand.
CTGAACAACACAATGGGAAGGATCCCATTGCTCTCTGAAAACTGCAATCAGAAGTAATTTCCAATTAAAATACTTTCTGACAAGAAGAAGAAAATTAATTTCAATTTTTGCTCTAGGACGAAAGGAGAACGAGCAACGTCATGTTTCATTTGCTCCAGCCTGTCACCTCAGCTCTCCTTTGAGGAGGACTTATTTTCAGATGATATAATTACAACCCTGCAATGGCAGTTTTAAATACACAAGGCAGATGTTTATTAAGTTGAGATACATTTGGAATAAAATTCACTATTTCTCTTTGCTGTGGAAGCAAAGGGCAGATTCTGGGCCTCTCTTCTGTTGCAGTTCCTTGAAGCTGGGATATTTCCAGGATTGTTACCGGAATTATTTCCCATTTCTAAGGCTGGGAGTCTCCTTGCCAAGGCACTGCCTCCCATCTCACCTGCAGTGCGAGTGTGGCCTCACCTAAATCTGCTTTTAATATTTATGCAGGGAAGGACCCCAATAGCAACACCGTAAACAACAATTAAAGCGGCAAAGATGTTAAATTCTCATGCTGAAACCATCTCATCTAGGGCAGGTTGTGGCGCAGGATTCCTAAAATCATTAAATGAGCAGCGTCAGGCAAAATATTCTGAGGATATGCAGAGAAGAAATTCACCATTCATAAATGCTGCTCCCCGTGCCATCAGCCTGCAGGGAGAATTCATATTTCAGCGTTCCAGAAGCAGGGATCTGTTCGGGGATGGGGGGATAAGATGGCACGAGCTTAAAGTGTTTACAAATCACTTTTCCGAGTGAGCGATACCTTCCCTTAAAAGTGATTTATCTCCGCTCTCCAAGGAGGCAGCTCAGGCTCGTTCTGCAGGGAGACTGATGCTTTATGGATTTCCTCTCAAGGAAATAAAGTTTGCTTTTTTAAAAAAAAAAAAGAAAGCCACAGCACAAGAGGGATCGAGTTAAAGGTGCCACAATGTCACAAGCAAACTGTGAAAGGCAATCAGTGAGTTCAGGGCACAAAGAGAGCGCTGGGATCGCTGACAGGGAGCTCAGGGATCCTCCAGCCAGGGGAAATCGATCATTTGGGGAGCCTCAGCTGCACCAAACAAGGAGAGAAGGCACAGAAAGAGCCAGGCAAGGGAACTTTGTCTGCACTAACCCACCACAACATTGAGTGGCTTCGTTTATGCCTTGGATTTGAGCTCCAAAGAGTTTAAATGTGAATTATCTGGGTGTAAAGGACAACACTGACAGGCAAAACCAGCCTCGGAGCAGCCACTGTCTCTCCGGGATGTCCCAGCTCTATTTTAACGAAGACTTCAATTTTTGTAATTTAATATGCAAAAATTACAATCAGGCCAAAACCTCCGTGAATGTGTTACGAGTGGAGCACCAGCAGATTCTCCATCCAAAAGAGAAGCAGAGGAGAATTTAATTAACGTGACTCGTTCCATTTTTTCACTTTCTGCCTTCTCAAATCACCTTTTAATTGATGCGCTGAGCACATAAACAGAAAACTAAAAATTAATATTATCCATGTAGACTAAGAGAGGTTTATTTTAACCTCAAATAGAGTTTTATAAAGGGGTTTATTTTAACCTCAAATAGTTTTGTAAAACTCTGTAGTACAGACTGGAAACGAAAAGTTGAACACGCACACAGATTTAATTAATGTTAATGTAATTAGACACTCCAGCACAAAAGGGAGTTAAAATTGGGCAGAATTTGGAGAGAAAGAATTTTCCAGCTGATGGCATTAAGATACAATCTCCTACAAACCTGCGTGTTTTAAATAATTTTTGCTATGTGCGCTCTAAAAATGGAAAGTCATAAGAAAAGAGGAAAGATGAAAGAAAGTGAAAATGAAATGAGAAAGGTGAGCCTGTTGTCTGATGACATTTGGGGAATCAGAAATAAAAATCCCGTTGGTGCTGGAGGAATTATCCCTCAATAACACACCGGGAAATTGGAATTATCCTAGCAGAACTAAGAGTAACCCCGTAGGTATTGAAAATACTCTTTTTATGTAAAAAAACAAATAAAAAATTAGGTGAAGCATCTCTGGGGTAACTGGTGAAGTTCCAGGTACTCCAAGCTGCACCTCCACCAAACTGAGCAATTATTCCTGTGATTACTTTGAATTAATTCCATTTATTTTCAGTGCTAACTCTACGTAAATCACGCTGGCTGTAAACTGACCACTCCAGATGCTTTCCTTTCTGCTCCCTTCAGCACTGAGCATTCTGAAATTATTGATACTTGATGTCAAAAATCAAACTTTGATGATAAAATATCCCAAAAGTTTTGTTTCCAAGCATTAACTGTGCTCCCTCCACACTGCTTCTGTAGCAGGAAGTTCATCTTGTCCAGACAGCAAAAGCTGTTTGGAAATGGGAAACTTTCATTTAAAATTGCGATTAATCAATAGTGACTTAATTCTGCCTTTTGGAGTCATATTTCAGCCCCAAGCAAGGGCTGAACAACATTACCAGTGAGAATCTCAGATTTTTCTCCCCTTTTGGCTCTTCCCACCTCTCTCCCTGAACTGAGACCACTTCCCCAAACGTTTACAAACCGTGTGCTGTGTCCCCAGTCGGGGATTTCCAAATTTCCCCATCTTCCATCCCAGAGGAACTTGGCAGATCCTCGTGCTCTCCGTTCGAGCAGAATTTGTGCCAGCATTTAGCAATTCCCCAGCTCCTCCGCACAACCTGCAGCTGGAGGCTCTTTCATCCTAAGTGCACCACTTCTTCTCCCCTCTCAGACAGCCGCTTGTCACAGTGGGATTTTCACATCTCAACATCCATCAAGTTAATATTCCACTCTTTTTCTTTTATAAAGAAACTCTCACCACAAAAAAGACAACATTTCCATTATCAGCCTCTATTCAAACCATGTGGGCAGCCGCTATTGTGTTTGGTGTCACTCTCTGCCAGTGCCTGGAGATGATATTTTCTAAATCTCTCCGCGGCACATCGGTGTCAGAGGAGCTCGGGATGTGGGATGAGTGACATTTCTAAAGGATCAGCAAACTCCCTGCCACAGGAGGTGGTGATACCCAAACTCCTAACCCAAAACATCCCAGGGGGAATATAAATATTTCTTAGTGCAGCTACAGAGGACTGCGGGTTTGAAAAATCCTATTCACATCTTGTGGGAAAGGGGGAGAATTTCCAGGAAGCAAACGGTGATGGTGAAAATGATGTTGGGGCCATGAGCATCTCAGAATCACCCGGATTCCTCATATGGTGCAAAACACACTTGAGGGATGAAGAGCCAGACCCCATCTAAGAAATGATTACAAGATCCTAATGAGGAACCAGGAATGCTCCTCCTTCCCCCATTGTCAGAGGGAAACACAGACAAAGCAAGAAGAAAAGGATTGTTTTGTGGGATACCTTGGGATTCCTGGGAGGGGAAGGAAGTGGTTATTTATCCCACCTGCAAGCTCCAGTTCAAAAGGTTTAACAGGGACATAGAGCAATTATCTCATTTAACAAGGACATGGAGCAATAATCCCATTGAACAAGGACACAGAGCAGCAATCCCAGATTACACTGGATGAAATCCTAAAGGAGCAGCCACCCAGGGATGTTGGCAGCAGAGGATCCCCGGGGGCTAGGATGACCAGAGGATTCTGCAGAGCTCTTTGCACCAAACCAGAGTTTGGGACTGGGACAGACCCAGAGGGGCCAGGGAGGGGCTTTGGGGGGATTTTCAGGGGATTTGGTTCTGAGTCTGGGTTTGGCGGTGCCCGGGGAATGGGAACTGCAGGACCCAGAGCCCAGGCAGTGGCTGAGGGGAGCTGTTCATCTACAAACCCAGCAAATGTGTGTCCATCCCAGAGTTTTTCCTTTTCCAGAGGGGAATTCTCACACCTTGTGCTCCGTGGTGGGAAGAGGCACGCAGGGACTGATCTGCCTCAGGACTGGGCTTTATTCCCTGCCCAGGAGGACACAGGGACAGTGTGCTGAAACGGCTCCCCGCGAGCCCCTGATGTGAAATGTTCATCCCTCATGGAATTTTACAGAAAAGAAACTCTGGTTTTATTATTGTCAGATAACTTTCTTTTCTTTTTTAAGTCTGACTATCAAGCTCTGTGTTGAATTAAATGAAATTAGAAATTATCTCTCAATGTCACGAAACTTTCCTAGGAAATCTGCCTCTACAGCTTTAAACAGATCAGATTTTTATAATTTTTTTTTTAATTAATATATTCTCTCATGCTCCCTCAATAGGAACTTTTCCTGTTTGCAACCTGAGTGATACTGCTCATATTTTGACATATAATTTCTACTTTTATTTCTCTTTTGCACAGCTTCTTTCAAGATTCAATCACAGGTTAATGAGCTGTCTCATCAAAAACATAATAGGAATCAAACTAAGAATTACTGGTAAACTAAGGTTTTTTTCTCACCGCAGACATTTAAGCCCAAATACTGAAAAGTTTATCATAAAATTAACTTGGAATATGATTTTACTTCTTGCTAAGAAGCACTTTCCATCTCTCTGGAGATGGAGATCCCATTTGTCCACAAGTAGCGTTATAACTGGAAGATTTCTTCTCCTCATTCTCCCCATTTCTCTCCTTTTCTGATATTTCTGATAAAATGGGCTATGGAGCATTCTCTGAAAAGACACCAAGGACCCAGGAGTTTTTCTCTGACTCGAGACCCTCTGCTGTTTGCAAGCATCAGAATGTAAGAAATGCATTAACCAAGGGAAAATGCTGAGTACCTCGTTTATCTTGTGTTTTAAGCGGAAAGAAAAGATGAGAAATTGCCTTATCATTCCCTAAAAGCACAGAAACGGAGGTTCAGCTCTGGAAATCACCACACTGCAGAACAAGTTCAAGGTGTGCAGGTGGGAATTCTGTCAGCGAAGACAAGACAAAACGATACAATTACTCCAGCTCAGGGCAGCTACGCTCCAAGGTAGATGTTTTCCCACAATTGCTGTAAATATGAATATTTTAGAGGTTAATACGGAGATCAAATGCGGAATGCATTTGCTGAAAAGATTAATATCTTTTCATTAAAAATGAGAGTGCACTGTTGATTCAGCATTTGCATTTAGATCGAGTAGGTAATAAGTATATTGACTGCTTAGGACACCTATCTCCAGAACAGAAAATCTGAATAAAAGGGTGATGTCCATATGCAGAAGTGAACAAGATTTTTTTTTTTTATTTTCTACTGCTCCCTTCAGAGAAGTTCAGCCCTTTCAACGTTTCCTCATCACAGCAGAGGGGGTTCATGCTGGAAAGGAACATCCCCTCCACACCCTCCCTGTGTGTTCCAGAGCGCTGCTCCCTCCAGGGAAAGTTCTTCCTCGTGCTGAGGTGGAACTCGTTGTATTTTAGTTCATGGCCACTGCTCCTTGTCCTGCAGCTGAACATCACCAAAGAGAGGCTGGATCAGCCTCTCTGAACCCACCTTGGAAATATTTGTGCGGATTGATGGGATCCCCTCTCAGCCTTCCCTTCTCCAGACTACCCAGGCACAGCTCCCGCAGCCTCTCCTCACCAGGGAGGTGCCCCAGACCCCAAATCCTCTTTGTTATTGTGAGCAGGTCCCACAGAGGTGAGCTCAGGAGGCTGATGTAGCTCCAGGTTTCTCACAGTTGATGGCCAAAGGCTTTTCAGCTGCATTTTCCCAAGTCAGAATGAGAGGAAAGAGCAAATGTGCTCCAGATTGATGCACCGAGAGTGCCTCAAACACTCCCAGAATGCAGCAGCTGCTGCCTGGGGGAGCTCACCAGGGTCAGCCCCACTGCAGAACTCATTTCCATCACCTCAGTCCAGCCCAGGATCTCTCCCAACCCCAGAACTCCCAAACTGCTTTCCCTGAGGTGTCTGAAAGCTCGTGGGACAGCACAGAGATCAGCAGACAGCTCAACCCATTGAACTTGAACTCAAATTAAACACAGCAGTCTCCACCAGCAGCACAAGCAGGGTCCCCCTCGAACTGTGAGGAGTAAACATTGCGCTCAAGCAGCCGTGGTGACACTGAATCTCCACAGTGACAGCACTTTCAGCACTTCGGTCATAAAATTCATGCAAATCACAGTTACTTTCCCAAAGAGCAGAGGGGCCTGTAACCCTGGCACAACAGCATCAAAAACCCAATTCCTGACCCAAAAAGGAAATTTCAGAGTTGATTCTACAGGACCACCAGCGCTTTCTTCCCCCATGCACGTGAGGAGCATTATTTCCTCTCACTGCAGGGCAGTGTCACTTTGAACTGCACTCTCCATCCCTGAAATTCAGGACATCTCCTCAAGGTTTCTTTCCAGCTCCTTCCCCTCCCCCTGGTTTTTCTCGCTGTTTTACCCTCTTTCCCTGTTGTGCTCGATTCTGTGTCATTCAGACCATATACTTTGATGGAGGGCATCCTTCTCCTCTGAATTTATGAATCAAAATGCATCCTCCAACAGATACCTGGAGGTATAATTTGCCCCCGAACACTCCTCAATCTTTATTACTGACACATTCAAGGATGCCTGACTCCCACAAGGAAAAAAAATACCCAAAAAAACAACCACCCGCATTAATCTTCAAAAATGTGTCCTTAGCTGCCTTGTGAAAATGAAAATGGATGTTCTTGGAGAAATTACCCGAGTTTGGCTTTAAACCCCGAGGATCAGGCACTTTTGGAAATGATTTTGAATCAAAAAAATGTATAAATAAAACTCTGCTGGTGCATAAATCCCAACCCTGCAGGGTGCTGTTTCCTGGGAGGCAGGAGGCGTTCCCTGAGCATCCTGCTGGATGGGATCTGGGGGTTCCTGCACACCCTTTCTGTCTGTCCTTCCTGCAGGACAGAAGGACTTTGCCGCAGGTGCTGCTCCATTCTGCAACTCCACCACCCATCACTGCCACTCCAAACACCCAGGCAATGCCATCCCCATCTCCAAACTCCCAACAGACTTAATTAATGAGAGTCACAGAAAAAGGAATTTTGAAGATTTGTAGGAATTTTAAATGAATTGTCTTTACTTTGAGCTGATCCTGCATGAGATGCACAGTTGGAGTTGACCAGAAACAAGTTAATTCTTTCTCCTTTTAAATTCTATTTTATTTTAAAAGTGTCTACTTAGAAATAACTGTTTTCTGATAATACTTTAGAAATAAAATTATTTTTTCATTTTAATCTTTTAAAATTATTAACATAGATATTTATTAATACACACCAAGACTGTCCCACATACATAATTGGATTTAAAAACGGAGCTCTCTAGGTGCCTAAACTTCATTTAACTTTAGTGTAAATAACTGTGTTTTGATTCTTTGCTCTGCAACAAGAATTTCTAGGCTATCCCACAGCTCCTTTTCTGAAAATGCTGAAGCATGGAGAAACAATATGGATTATCCAGTGTGTGCAAAACCTGCCAGATGTTTTCTATCTCCACATCTCAGGGTCTCCCACTGGGCAAAACCTCCAGTCCCCCGTTCCCTCTGATGCACAAACATGAAATAAATCATACTTAAAATGAAAAAAAAAACCAAACAGAAAACCAAAACCATCTCTCAAACAATTTATATTCTGTTAATTTGTCTTAAATGCAGTGAAAAGTTTCCCAAAAGCAGCAAGAACCAAGCAGGGATAAACGTTACAGAGAAATGGAAAATTTCCGCGGTTTTAATCAGTGTTTTAACGTGCTTTGGAAGAGTTCATATAAACCCCTGGTGCATATACAAGTTAATAATGAAAAATAGTTTTCTCCATGTCCCTCCTAGAGAAATTGTTACTTTATTCAGCTTCTTAATTGGTGTCTAGGGCTGCTGCAGTTAAAGAGCACAGCTACAAGCACGGGCAGCTGACCCAATTAAAGGTTTCAGTAAAACCTTGGAGACGCTGCAGGTTTGACCTGGAAGTGATGAATAACCAGGTGCACCAGGAGCAGTTTGTGCAGTGTCTGGGCTGTGGAATTCCCCAGCACAACCTGGCTTTGCTCCCATCCCCTGTACAGAGGCTGGGAGAGCCTCCATGGGCTGCCTCTGCAAACGCTGCTGGCTCAAACCCCAAACAGGATCAGCTGAGCTGCTCAACTTCCATTCTCCTTCCCAAGCAGTGGAAAACACGATGGAAAGGTTTGGTGTTTCCACCACAGCACAGTGTCCACTGAGAAGCCAAGAAAAGCAAGATAAGAACTGCTGAGATAAAACAGTTCCTGTCTCCTGTTCACAATTCCTTCATGAGGATTTTGCCCTCAGTCCCCAGTCTGTGTCCTCTGCAGTTTCACACCTTCCAGCAAGGCTTTCAGGGGAGAGGCCACTCCTTCCTCCCATCTTTCTACAACACATTTCATGAAGGATTGTGACGAGGAGCCAAAACATTTCAGATTTGCAGGGGTCTCTTTCCTACCCCTTTCTCTATTTTCTTTTTTGGCTATGGGGCACCAAGTTAATTAGTTCATTAAGGCCACTCATTAAAATATTCTAGAGCACTAAACTAACAATCTCAGAGCGATCTATGTGCACAGTTAGCTCTGGGCATCAATTAGTAACTCTAAGTTGAATTCCAGTTAATCCTGAGATCTTCTCTCTCACCACACAACACTAAATGTTTCACACAGAAATTATGAACTTTGGGATTTATAAACACTGATCAGAGCTCAGAACTTCTTAGGTCCAAGGAAGAAACAAAACTCTTAAAAAACCCCTTTAAACATGAAAACACTCAGAACCTCTTTTCACACCCCAAAAACAGATTAGAGGCACAACCATCAAAACACGAGACTGGAGACAGGAAAGTTCTCACTCACCTCCCGGTCCAGCAGCGCGGGGGACACCACGGTGACGATGTCTCCCTTTTCGGGGTCGATGTAGAACATGTTTGGGGAGGGCTTGGTGGGGGTCTGCCGGAGGATGTTGTAGCGCAGGAGGGCGTTGTCGGTGCTGGCGTCGTCGGCGTCGAACGCTGCCATGCGCATCACGGTGGTTCCTGGGGACAGGGGCACACACAGCGGGCACTGAGCAAAATCCCCGCACACTGAGCTGCCCTCAGTCTGCAAATACCTCATCGAGACACTGAGCACTCCCACCTGACATTTTCTGATTGCCTTTCTTTGTTACTCAGCCACCAGAAGATTTGTGTGCTCTGACATAAACCCTCCGTGTCTCTGTGCTTTGGGGCTGTCTATGTTAATTGTGTTTCACTAAATGAACTCAGGTGTGTCTCCTTCACTTTAGGTTCTGCAGGCAGAAATCCCACAGGTGGCCAAAGTGAAAATAACAGTCCTGGATTAACAGGAAAGTCTCCATTTGCACTGTAAAATATTGCAGTTTGAAAATTTATTGGATGCCATTTCTGCCAATAAGAAATGTTGTAATTATTAAAGCCTCCATTGCTCTAATTTCGATTTGTACAAATTTATGGGCTTGTTGTCTCAGCCTCAATAAAATTCCAATCTCTATTGCCCCAGTGTCCTGCCAGTGCTGAAGGTTTCTCTACCAGGAGATTCCCTCAAAAAACAAAGAAAGGGCATAACGAGACACCTGGGCTGAACTGGGAGCTCCTCACCCCAAAATGATTTCTTCATCAGCTCATTTATAATTGTAAATGTAAGCATTGGTTTGAAAAGCAATCTAACTAGATAATGCATGGTCACAGCAAGATTAAATATTTCTGGCAATATTGTTCCGAAGACAGAATGAGATTCTACCAAGCAACAAAAAAGTCATGATCAAATCAAGAATTAATTTCAATGGTGAATCAAAGTTAAGTAACAGATTATTGCAAGATATTAGCAAACTTTATAAAATAAGGCATCTAGGAAGGGATCCAGTCTTTGGCCTAAAAATCCCAACTGAAACAATTTATCAGATTCCATGTGAAGTAACAATTCACAATTTCCAGTGAAGGAAATTTACCCTGGCACCACATTCTCTCATGTGTGAATCAGAGAGGCAGAGCCATAATCCTTTGTGAGAGATTAATCCCTCTGTGGGAACGAACCCTTTCTTTTCCCCCCAGACTGGGCAAGTATTATTTTAAACAATCATGATCAACACATTTTAAATGCAGCATTTTCATTTCTTAATAGAGCTGCAAGATCCTATGATCTGTTTTCAGTATTCACAGAGACTTCTGTGAAAAACTGACTCCAAGAGGTTAAAACCTTCTGGTACAGACAAGGCCCAAGACATCAGATTGCAAGTGCCTCAAGAGCAGAAATATGTATCATTCATGTACAGGGAGTTTATTTTCTTTCTGAAGGTCTTGGATTTAAAAGAATCAAATAAAAATGAAATACTGTGGTAAACACAAAAACAAGCCCAGTCTCATTTACAGGCTGATACAACAACTGCCTGTTCACTGTTAAACAAACTCAGCTGGCTTGTTTAGACACATATCTCCTTTTTTTTCCCCTTTTTGCTGTACTTCCCAGAGTACAAAGTGCTGCCTCCTCTTGCAGTGACCTTGGATATAAGCTCTCAGAGGTTTGGCTTCATTGCTGCTTCGGGCAGAGTTACCCCCTTGAGAAGAATAACAGAGATCTGACAGCACGTTGGTTTTATTCACCAGTGATTAAAGGTCAGGCAGCTCAGAAAGCAGCTTGCACTGGATGCCGTGCCATGTTTCCCAGGATTACAGGATGATCCCAGCCCTGATATTTTCACCTCCTTTGTGTGAGGCTGATCCAGAAGAAAAGAGAGAAGAGAACTGCTTTCTCTTCTGAACAATGAAGATTCACCCTCGTTTCACAAGAACAGCACAATGTGCTGGTTTTAGAAATCTATCGTATTTTTGACTTTTTATATTAATGTTTCACAAGAGTTTCCTAATCACCGGGTTTCAGTGAAATAGATAAGGACTAAGAGAAATCTTCAAGGGATCTTAAAGAGCACCCGAGTTCATGTGAAACTAAATGGCTTTCAGAACACAATGATTTCCTGAAGAATTCGCTCTAATACGACGCCTCACTCAAGTACAGCACACAACACTTTGAATACATACACAGCTGCTGTTATTATTAATCTGTGAGATGAGTTGGTGCTCAGCAGAGATTTAGAGACTTATTACAATGTCTATTCAAGGAGAAATCCTATTTATACAGTTGTCTGCTGAAATATTGCTGATGGGGAGGCAGTGGCGGGCACACGCAAATGTTCAGATCTGATGTAAATCCCCTGATCTCTCGTTACTCTGCCACGGAACTGCCTCAACACCACGGCTGAATCGGACTCTGATTTGCCAGCTGCACTTCTTTAACCTTTCACCTCACCAGACATTCCCTTGTTCCCTGCAATCCTTCCTTTGGTGCATACAGATAACAATTCCAGCAGCTCGCACGAGCAGAGTTTTGCATCCATTTTGCATGGAGGTGCCAGCTCTGGGAGAAAAGCTGGAGAGAATTGGATACATCTGTTCTCTGCGCTTCTTCTCTCAAAAGTTTTGAGGTGTTGGTTCCTGGCTACCATCAAAGTGGCATTTAAATTGAATTTTAGAGTTATTCTATTCTCACAAGTTCTCATTACCTGTAAAAATGCACATAAGGTGTTGTTATGGATTAGCACAGTCTAAGGTTCTATCTGGTTTTTGTTTGGGGACCAACAGAGAAAATTACACCCCTATGTGCTTCATATTTGTGGCTGATGCCTCAAAAATCACAGAAATTTTAATCCAGCAGCTAAAATATATGCCTGGAACCCTCTGGAGAAGTCCAATAGCCACATTTCCAGGGAAGAAATTCCCTATCCTGATTGAGGTGTTCACAGAGAGAACACAAATGACAAATTGGGATTGGACCACCACAAAAATGTTTACATAGAGATCTCCTCCTTAAAAATACAGTGACCCAAATAAAAATATAGTGACCCAAATAAAAATCCAGCGACCCAAAGGTTTGTTTTGAAAGGCTCTACAGCAGGCATCCAGCCCAGAAGAGTTTCCTTCAAGGTGCACCCTTCTTCAGTATTTCTCCTTCATCATAAACTTTTATTCTTCGTAAAAGATTCATTTCCCCAGGCCCGTGAACTGACTGCAGCTAATTCAGTGTTGCTTTACAAATACTTCCAGTGCTGGCATCCATCAAAGACTGTCTTTCAAACCAAAAAACCACCAGCTTGCTACCTGATCACGTGGAACAATCGATATTAACTGATCGAGCTGGGCAGGGAATGTCTGCAAAATCAGCACAGACACCCGTGGAGGAAATCTCCCAGGAAAGGTGCAGTTGTGCTGTGGTGTATCTCAGTATTCGGGGTTTATTTTTCCCATCTTCTGGGCACCTGAGTTGCAGTTATGTTATTGAAAACAAGAAGGCCTTGCTCAATAAAGAAGATATTTAGTAAGAATTCCTGAGTTGAAGCTTTTGGCATAACTTATATTTGTACAGGACAATAATTCTATACCCTGTAGGACTTTTTCATGTTCTCTATTTAGATGTCTGGCAAGTTCTTTTCAAACTCTGGGTTAGATGGCATCTCTGAGCAGTACTCTGGGAATGCCAGCAGCAGGACGGGAGAGGTGAACGGGTGAACTGTCAGCTGTGGGATGAATAATAAACAAACTTCCCCCGATACATAAAAGCATCTTCAGTAATACTAAGCAGAGATGAAGAACTGTCAAGGTTTAGTTGCTATCTACGGAGAGCTGGTGCAGTCAGGAGCACAGAAATTGAGTGAGAAATTACGGGACATTCCCGGCTGAACGCTGTGACAGAACAGAGAAGATGTATGGGCAGGTCAGCCTTCAGCAATGCTGGCATTTAACCTTTCCTCCCACGAGCAGCGCAGTGGTTTTGGCAGCATGAATTATTCACTCCTGGGATGTTTGGAATGTGATTTACCCACAGTCCTGTCCCCAGCCGCGCTGCAGCCACTGTCACGTCGTGAAGCAGTGAGGAGAGCGCTCAGGTGCTGGCTGCTCCGGGGCAGACGCTGATATATGGGATGTCAGCGGGGGAATTTGCATTAGCCGGGGTTGTGTGACACAGATCTCACTTTGGCGTGTTCCACTTCGTCTGCGGTGCCATGGATGTTTCCCTCTTTAGGGTAAAATTGTGTGGTGAAAGCAGGAAAGTTGTGAGCCCCGCCAGGGATCCCCAAATCCCATTATATTGTCAGTATGAGGTTTTGGGGTAGCATATTCATACTGAAATTTATCCCTATTGTGTGCAGATACAAGGAATTGTGAAGAATGCCATTTATTCTCTCAGAACACCTACATCCCCTTCACAGATCTTGTGCTGTACAAAACTCATGACCCCCAAACAAGATAAGCTACATTTTATACCCTGTACATCTTCCCACACACAAAGAAAGAAAATATTAAAAAAAAAAGCATGGAAAGTTTTGTCTGATAGATTACAGATAGCATGAAACAGGTATTTGCACGAGGAGTAAAATCAATGAGGTCTAATTTCCTGTCTGGTATTGTCCCAAAGCTCATCCCCCAAATGGATAAGAGGATGTCTTTTGGGGGCTCCCAAAACCAGACCTCCTGCAGCTCTGCCTTCCCCTCCCCAGCTCCCCCAGTTCTCCTCATCATCACCGTTCCCCCTCCAGCAAACCAACCTTCCTTGCTCAGACCAGGGGAATTCTTCACACTCGCTCACCTACAGCCTCTCCAGATGGACTGGGAATTGCAAATTTGGGAAAAGAGGACTTGGGACAATGGAGATGCAGCTGAAAAAAACAATATTCTTCCTCCAGATATAAACAGGCTGCAGATTTAAGCAAATGACCAAAGACCTTTTTCTTAACCAGGATTCTTCCTAAGTAAAAGTGTGACACTCCCAAGCCAGTTTCCCTTTTGACCAGCGAAGTTTATTAAGAAAAGGCATGAATTACTCCTTGGATCGTGACCATAAGCTATAAAACTTCCCACTGCTCTAATATTCCGAGTGCCAATTCGTAACACCATCCTGTATGTCAGATCCCATAATTCATAAAGCAGCGTAAGACATTCTCCTGCAGTAAATGGTTTAATGTAAATGATGATATGCACTGAACATCTCGCAGCAGGCGAACACGACAGAGCGGTGATTTATGTGTGAAAGAATTCCTGTTCAGCACACAAGGAGCAAGATTCAGCCCCAGGCATACTCAGGGAACACAAAGGGCCCACGTTCTCTGCGGAGTGTGACTGGCACTCGGAATCAATCAGAGAAACCCCAGCAAACAGAGACGAGATGAGACATTCAAACATCGTTAAAATCAACCCCGTAACAACAAGGCAGGACCAGCCCCAAAAAGAGAGAAGCATGGCTGAGAGGCTCAGATGGAGAAGTTTCCAGAACTCCTGTGGAATTTATCCCCACGGGTGCCTTTGGGCAGCCCAGACCCCAAAGGGTGTTGGGGCAGTGCCAGGTGAGCTCCAGGCCACCACTGACCAGGGAGGGGGACAGTGCTGAGCTCTCCCCTCCCCTTTGTAAAAGCATCAGGGGTAAAACCCCCGAGACCGGACACCTCCTGCCCAGACAGCCTTGGCCCTTCCCTGATCCCTCGGATCTGAGCTGCCTGGCAGCCGAAATGCTTTGTCAGGGATGCTGACAGCTCTCACGGTGCCCTTTTCCCAGTCCCCTGCAAAACTGAAATTCCCTGCAATCATTCAAATTCGATTTCAGGCTCACACAAGCTGTTTAAATGCAGATGCAAACTTTACAGGCAAGGGCAAGCAGAGAGCTTGCTAAAAATATATATTCTGCACTTATCTCCATTTTATAATCCAGATGTTTCCTTTTAGCTTTTTTTACCTTTCCCTTAATAGTTTCCCATTCTTTACCCTCGCCTGTCTCTGTGGGAGGTACAGTTCTGGCCAGAGCAATGCAAATTCCGAATAAACAGCAATTTTTAAAGCAATGCAAATAAATAAAGCCCGATGTAAATGCCATACCCAGAAACACCCATGAGAAATTACCTCTTGAATGTGGTAGAAAGCTTCCCCTAAACTTCCTGACAGAAAATAAACCAGACAAAATTAGATTAATCATTTAACTTTCTCCCCCCCAAATGAAGCTAATAGCCAGTTTCTCCCAGCCTCTGAGCAGGGTGGCATTCTTAATCAAGATAAATGCAGAAGAGAAAATAGAGGTTTCAGAGGCTTCACTCAGGTTAGTAAAAAAGGGATTGACAATTATTTGCATTCTGAACTTCCGGGAGAGCCCTGGCCACCTTTCACTTCAAAGCCACTCGCACCTGGTCTCCATCCAGGCCTGTCGAGCAGAATTAAAATTCTGAGTTTTTACAGGAATGGCAACAAAACCAAGCACAGCCCCTTATTAAACAAACCACTGGGAACCAAGTTCACTTCCATCAAGCCAGGAAATACTCTGAATTTGGAGACCAAACTGCACTTCCCAGCTCTTGGTGAGCAGCCCAGGTGTGTCGATCCCACAGCTGCAGTGTCCTCTGGAAAGGAAACTTGGGGCACTGGCAGGGAGGGAGCAGCAGCGTGGTTTAAATCAGGAGTAGATTAAAATCTAATCGTGCTTTGATAATGAAAATGAGAAAAATATTTTTCCTTTCATTCCGACAATCAATTACT
Organism: Pomatostomus ruficeps; assembly: GCA_013400735.1. Lineage (NCBI taxonomy): Eukaryota > Metazoa > Chordata > Aves > Passeriformes > Timaliidae > Pomatostomus > Pomatostomus ruficeps. The sequence goes on from VYZT01049385.1 coordinate 105,213, forward strand.
GCAAATTGGAAAATAACCCCAAAACAAAGCAGTGTAATGCATGGGCACTAAGGGCCTATTTTTAAAAAACAATGAAAATTACAGTCAATGGGAACTGGGTGATAAAAAGCCCAGGCTACACTCTCAGTCTGTATTTTTTGTCTTAGGACTTGTTCCAGAACAACAATGAAATGGAGAGATTTTTCTAAGAAGGGAACAATTTCAGAGATTTCAATAATCCTTTGATCAGGGCCACACTCGCAGATGGAAGATCTCATTCCATAAATTACCTGCTTTTGTAAAGGAATTGACTGACTTCTTACAGATGTAAGAAAGGCAGCAATTACCCTCCCCTTGCTCAGTGGGCTTTAATCAAAACCACGTCATTACCTCACAGAAATCGCTTCGCACTATTCTTCTGCCTCCAAGGAAGGTGGCCTGGCATCCTTCCTGATTAAAAGGCAATAATATTATGTTTTTAAAAGATCTCTTGGCGCAAGGTCAATCTTCCCTTGATTGGAAATGCTTCTGGAGACAGCGGGCCAGTGTTTCTGTTGATCTAATTCAGCCCAACACCACTAAAGCACAGATTTATCTCAGGTGAGCCTGTGGAAGGCAGGAGTGACCTTGCGGGTCTGTGTTGGGTGCACACAGCACTGCAGTGTCTTTATTTCCTTTCTACCTCCCGAATTGCTCACTTCAATATTTGTGACGTGAAAGAGGAAACAAAAGGATCAGGTGTGCCTTTTTTTGTGCCTCTTCTACACCAGACCCTTTCCCTTCCTGCTGCCAGCACCTTGCACAAGAATCCAGTTTTTCCCATGGACGTAGGATTATCCAGTTTTTCCTGTGGATGTAGGATTATGGATTCACAGCACCACAGACCTCGTCACTCACTGCACCTTGCAAGTTCCCATCTTTATTCTCTGCCTCTTAACTGACATGGACTGGCTGTGCTTTAATCTCAAGTTACAAAGTGGAAACAGAATTGAAACACCCAGCCCTGTTATCCCTGAGCCTGTCCCTGGGGCTCTCAGCACCAACATCAATCCAAAATTAACCCTACAAGCCGAGGGGGCTTCAATATTATAAAAAGAGTGCTAATGAAAGAAGAATCCGATGTCCTAATGAGGAGGAAAATCATCTCACACGGCTTCTATCTTCCTCTGCAGGAACCAGAGCACACCCTTAATTATTTCATCTTTGTATTGATTCCATCCTCAAGTCCCGGCCGTTTGATCTATTAAACATCTGAGTTTTTATCCCAGGGATAAATGTCCTCATCATAATGCAGGACCTTTTTAGGCGAGTTTTGTTTTTCTTTCCCCCCTTCTGCAGCTGAACTCCTGGATCAATGATTCGGTTGCTCTCGTAGTGTGTGCCCTGTTGGATTTATTTAAATTCACCCTGCCTGAGCAATATTCCACACTGGACTTCACTGCTGGGACCAATAAATGAACCGGGCACCACTCCCCGTTCCTCCTTCAGAGAACTCCATGAAGTCCATGGCACTTCTCTGGATAAATCCCATCACAGATGCAGCGATTCCTATCATCATTCCTATTAAAACCACAAACACCAGGGGAACATTTGGTTTTAAGGTCTCAAAGCAAGCATGGAACAAATCCCAGGGGATCACAAGGCCTGTCTTGGACAGACACCCTTTAAAAAGGATCCATGAATTCTCCATGGATTCTCCTGAGCCAACAACAGCTCCCCACTGCAAAGGAGCCCACAGGAGGAAGGACGAACTCCAGCAGTTACCCTGGGAACCTCAGACTGGCCGGCCTTTCCCCCAGAGCACTCTGGAACAACAGGAGATGGAATTGTTTCCAGCCCTTTTCCCCATCTCCAGGTTGAGTATCTGCACGTAGAAATCTTTGCAGCCCTTCTTCAAAAGATCTTTTTTGCTTCAATTACATTTTAAAGCCACTCACAGCAGAATTTAATAAATGATTTGGATGCTGCAAGAGCGCACTCAGTGATTTTAAAACAGGCCTTGGAAACGATCCTGTATAAATCACAGGTTTCAAAACTACCCATATTGGGAACAAGGATACATTTTGGGGTGTGATACACATTTTCAGTAGGGATCCTGATATTCTTTCTTGGATTAAGTCATTAATTAAATCACTTCGTGTCATTAATTTCACTCAGTTACAACCGTTTTAGGTGGAGATATCCAGTGTTTCAGGTTTTTTAACAGTAACTGGAGAGGGACTGGCAATTTTGGATGCAGTTCATCCCGTTCTAACACAAAAATTTAGGAAAGGTGAGATAAAGTATCTTTAGGAGTGGTTCACTCTGGATGAAATGATATCAAACTCCACAAACTTAAAAAATGTGACACACTCCTGTTCCCTCTGCCCCTCACTGCGGCTGTGGAAAGTGGGGTTGGAATAAAATGATTCTCCTGTGCTGCAAGGATTAAGAGCAGACCAAGATATCCCTGATTTTCTTCCCTTAGAATTGATGCATCTCGTTGGGAAGGGACCTTAAGCAACAAATCAAGTTGTTTTAACTCTCCATGGAATTGATTTCGTGCTGGAAGGGCTACATCACGTCCCTGCAAAGAAAATATGAGCCTGGAAAAGCTTCTGTGCGTCATAAACCATCTGAATATTGACCGTGGCACTCCTTAATGTGAAATTAATAATTAAGCACAGAACAGGGCGTGATGTATCACTGCCAGCAAGGGGATACTCAGAGATCACAGAGATTTGTGGAGCTGTGTGCAATGCAGAGTCACTGAGTCACAGGCTGGCTCCAGCACATTTACACTTTATAAATGCAGCTATTCCTTCTTCAAATAAGAAAAAACAGGAATCAGTCAGTGCCAAATCGTCCTAAGGAAGGAGAACCAGAAAGAGATTTCAAATCTTCAAACTTCTGCTTTTCCACCGGGTGCTTTGTCACAGTCCTCAGCTTGAAAACACTTAAAATTCAAGTTTTCAGCTCAGCACTTCAATGAAATCTTGTCTCCCTGGGAGGAGGTGGCTCCAGCCTGTGTGAGGGATGCCCTGGATGGATCCGTGTCCATCCCACCCATCCCCGTCCCCGGCTGAAAGAACTGGGAGGCAAACAGGACCTGGGAGCACACCCAGGGGGGTGGTCCTGCCTTGGCTTCCCTGGTGACCTTTGCCCTCACCATTTCTGATGTTGAAAATGTCAATTAAAATGTACCACAAAGTGCAATCTGTAAACTCCATTTATCAAATCCATTCATGGAGCTTCCCCTCAGCCTCAGCTCTTTCATAATTTTGAGTGGATCCTATGTATGAAAGAATAAAAATTCCAAATATCAACCTTCAGATACAATCTCCGAGATGGAAGAACGAAAATTCCAAATTATGTCAACCTTCAGGGTACAATCCCTGAGAGCTTGGATTTCTTCCATGCAAAACTTCAGTTAAAAAAAATCAAATAAGAAATATTTTCTACATATGCCTTGTGTTTCTGTGATTTATTTGTTTGTTTTCCCAGGAACTCACAGGAAATCCTGCTTCCGAGGGATGTGAGCTGTAAATCTCCCCAAAACACAACAAGCTCAGCAGCTGAGTCACAGTTTGGGTCTCTGGGGTGGCTGCTGATGGCCTTCCCTGCCCCTGGCACACCTCCCAATCAGATGAGATCATCAATAAATTGTCACACGTGATATTTATATAAACAGAGGGTCGATGATCACAGAATTCTCATTACAGCTTTATTATAAATTCCCTGACTTTCAGCAGGACCAGTGACTTCCAAACCCCGTCCTAAACTTAACACCTACTGAAGAGAAAAAGAAAATGAGCAAACAAAAATTCCCCAAACTTCTCATATTCAATATCTTTACATTTTAATTATTTAATGTCTGTTTATCTACAGCAACCCCCCTGTGACAGCTACAAATGAGCCACGATGATTTGTGTCTATGGATTCCGTGTCAAACTCGAAAAATTGTGGCTCAAATCCCAGATCCACGGCAGATCTGGGAAGCCTGAGAGGAAAGAGGAATTCCAATGTCAGGCAACAATGTCAAGTGAAGTTATTCTGTAATTTTTTTATTGCATTACCAGAAAGATGCATTAAAAACTGCAAACCCTTTGATTCTGGGGGCTCACTTTGCTTTTTACCCAAATGTGCTGCCTTAGAGAGAGAAGAGTTGGGGATTTCAGTCACTTCCACGCCCCCTAAGGAGGAACCCAGTTGGCTGTGTTGTCAAAAGCACGGAAATACAGGTGCCAATAGCACTCTGAAAAAAGAATTGAGGGAAGAGTAGGGTGTTCTTAAAGGAATTAATCCTTAAAGATGCCAGGCATGTGATCTCTTCTGTACATATTTTCTGAATTTTTCAGACTTTCCCTGGTTTAATAAATTTTTATGTGTCTTGAAATATACAGAAATACTAACTCCAAAGAGAATATATTTAATAATACATAATAAGACTTTATAGAGAAGCATTTATCTCTCTGTATCAAATACCAGGGACATTTTCTGCCCTTGAAGTGATCAAGCTTTGAGGCGAAGTTTTCCTTGGAATTTCTAGATCTAAAAATCTATGATTGAAAAATCTCTAATGTTCAATAAAATTTTTGTATTTAGCAAATCAACCACTTGTGCCTTCAGAGCCTGCCATTCCCATGAAATCCTGTGATATCCCAAGCAGTATTTTATTTATTTGGCCAATACCACAATTATAAACTGATTTTTCTGATGGTTTGCACTCAACATGACACAAAGCTGCTGCTGGCAGAATAACCAATCTCTGTGTGTCCTGCAGGGACAGGTTCACTCTGGTGCCTGGGATGCAGCCTGAGCCCAAATTCCCTCCCCCGGTGGGAATTTGCTGAGACCTGGGGCAGGAAATTGGGCAATTTTTGCTGGAAGCACTCTCACACCCGGGTTCTGTGCTAAATAAAATGCACTGTGCTGCCATTCTCTGCTTAGATTTTGTCCATCAATCAGTTCCTTCTTTTACAGAATTAGTAGGAGCCTCAGAAAAGCACCACTGAAGTTTTTATTCCAGTTCAGCAGCCTTAGCAGCAGCTCATGGTGTCACTCAGCAGCATCCCCCTTGCAGAACCACCTGGATATTCTAATTTCAGAGGGGTTTTAGCACATTTCCATGCAGGAAATAATTGCTGGATGTTCTGTGGGGTATCAGCTGTGGGGTCTCCTGTGGGTACCACACACAGACAATTCCCGTGCTCGGGAAAAGGGTTCTATCCTGATTAATGCAATGGAATTGGATGGACTGCCACAGCTGGCTTCCTAAAATCTTTTTAAATTAATTCTTTGTTCACTCTGTCTGGGCAGTGGATAAAATACCTGTGTGGGACACCATGGAGGTGCTGCTCCGTCTGGATTTGAGTGGAAACGTTCCCAGTGTCCAGGAATTGGAAAGCAATGAACACAAAAACAGGAAAATTCTTCCCTCCCTGGTTCTGTGCCCGTTCCTAAAGCAGGCAGCTCCACGTTCAACCCCACAAACTGCGTTCTAAATTAACCACGCTGCAGATGTTTATAAGGCATAATTAAAATCAACCCAGTGACCCTTAATTAAACATTGATGGTGGATTTATTCAAAACCAGTTAACCATTTACAAGGAAACGGAGCATCAATTATGAGTTTCCATTTTCTGGGCAAACTTTAAAAAGCACTTTCATTTCATCCTCTGTCCTGGGCCCTGCACGTGGAGAGTGTGCAGTGGTGGATGAATTCCTGACAAGTTTGGAGTTCGTGACCCTGGGATGGCTCTGAATAACAGCACAGGAGCACTCCAGGCTCATAAAAGCAAATTAATGCTTTGAGGGCTGGCAGTTCGTTCTTAAACCTGGAATCTACTGAAATGCGCTGCTCTGAAGCAAAGAGAAACATTTTAATATCTGTATAATTATGAGCGCCTGTATATTATTCTTTGACGTAATTTCATTTTTTATCCACGTTATGGAGTTAATTTCTATATCACAGACACATATACTTGATACAACACAGACAACAGATGCACAGATAGAGAAAATATGAATAAATAAATGGATTTAAATGAAGTTATTTTGAATTTATCTCAGTGCAAATGAGTTTCAAATTTGGTGGCTTTTCATTGACGCATTCATCTGCTGAATTTTCCACATCCATTTGGCTCGACTCAACTAATTCTGGAAGAGCCCCTTCGGAATGAGAAGCTCAGCATCATCTCGTGGCTGCTGCAGCCAATGCCCTCCCCATAAATCTGATCTCTCACCTGATCAGCCAGCTCTAGTAATTAAAAATATACATGTTTTCAAAAGTAATTAATGGAGATATAATATTCACATTGTTCATGTTTTGCTGCATGCACCAAAAATAATCAGTGTTAATAAAATCCTGTATGTGCTGGCAACTACACCACAATTATTACAGAGGAGGAAAAAAAAATAATTTCTGCTCCTGCTCTTTAAATAAGTTTTCAAAAATCCCTGGAAACTGAGATGTGACACTACAATAAACACATCTGCTACTCAAAGAGGTATTTTTGTGACTCTAATGCACAAAAGTGCTTATATCGATTCTTTCCCAGGTTTATTCAATTAGAACACTTGAAAAAAATATAAAAATGTATAAGGCAAACAGCTGTAAATATTTACAAAATGTAAGCTATTGACTTTTATGTTCCGAGGCACCCTAGAAAACATCGTAAGTAAAAATTTAATTTAACGTTTCAGCTCTCAAACATAGTAACAGAAAAGTAAGTACAGAAAACCAACCAGCGCTGGAATTTAGAGACAAAATAATTCCGATTTCCCCAATTTGTTTCATGAAGGCAAACATACAAAACCTAAACAAAAGGAAATTTAAAGATTCCTCTCCCTCTGTAAGAAAACAGCTTCATTTGCATAATCCCCTACAAGTCTAATTTTCCTTTATGATATTTTGGAATGTTTTCCTGATCACTGAATTCCCTGGGGCTGTATAAAAAGTTCTCCGCTCAGTAATGAAACACTTCTTTTAAACCACAAAATGAGGATTTGCAGTACAAATATCCCTGGCATCCTGCCGCCAGACAGAACTCTTTAATTCCTGCCTTTAAACAGAATCCATATAATCAGGAACAGATTTATGCCTCTGGAGCACAGCGAAGGAGAGCTTCCACGGGAGGGGGATGCTCGTGTTTGTGACAAACCACATTAAAATGTTCCTGAAGCTGTGAAATCTCTGTCCTTGCTGGGACAGGCTGGAGGAATTTGAATGGGAATTAATTAAAAAAAAAAAAGTTGTGGGCAGCCAATTCATCCCACCCTGGGCAGCAGTGAGGGTGGGGAGCACGATCCTATAAACTCCTGCCCGAGCTGTGCTGCTTCCTGAAACTCTCGGGGTTTTGGGAAGCAGCAGCAGCTGAGGACACCCAGGGTTGTGGTGTCCAGGTTCGGGCTGTTCCTAAAGGCACAGGGTCCCTCCTGCTGCCAGGAAACGGCTCTAGACACCCCAAAATCCTTCCTTTGTCCTTGAATATGGGGGAAAGGGCTCTTGGAGGAGCCCTGGGGTGAGGGTGGCTTGGAGGTGACCTCAGACCCACCAGGAATCCTCGGGATGGCAGCTCCAGGGAAAAGATGCAGCCAGAAAAGCCTCTGAGGTTCCCTTTGCAGCAGCTGCAGCGTCACCCCGCAGGGAGCGGGGCTGGAGGGGACAGGGACAGCCCCAGGAGCAAGGAGAGCTCTCCTGCTCACACCCAAGCTCTCATCTGGTGCAGACAGGGCTACCACAGAAATATGCCCCAGACAGGGGAAATTAAATGGAAATATGAGCAGGGAAATGTAGGCAATTTAGGAAAATGATGACTGGTGATTCTGAAAGGTAAAGTTATTGATTTCTGCATCGTTTCCAGAGGCTGTTCCCTCGCTGGTGGTCACTCCAAGGGCTGTGCAGTCCCGGCTTTATGAACCTCTGCGCTGGGATGTTCTGCACAAGCGGGCACTGACACCCCTCTGTGCTGCTGGAGAGCTGCCCAGAATGGGAAATATTTGTTTTGCTGTTTGCAGCTCATGCAGAGAGGGTGGGCAGAGGTTTCCGAAGGAAACACAGACATCACAAAAAATCAGCACAAGACCAACATAAAGTGAAACTGTCACCATTCCCTGCCCTGAATACCCTGAGGGGATATTGCTTCAGCAGGTCTCTACCTTCTTCAAATATTAACCAACCACGGAATTTCAAGGTCCTAAATTTAAATCCACATTAGTGAGCAGGCTGGCTCCCAGGCAGTGCCCACATGGATATGTCCAGGTGTTTCCCACACTTCTCCTGCCATGTACAAGCCTTTCTCTGAACGGAGGGTGACTCCACAGCCCTGTTGACGTGGGATGAAGTTCTCTGAAAGATGGGCTAGATTTTATTGCACATTTTATTATACATACATTCCTGTTAATGCACAGAAATTGTTAAATAAATGTTACTGCTACTGACGGCAGTAATAGTGACATGATGGGCAGATCATTATTTATTTAGTCTCCACATTTCCAATTTGTTCCATTTATTTCGTAACTACACAAGCTTGAAAAGGCTTCTTAAAATGAACCAGAGGAATGAGAGCATCAGAAAACCAATTAGATCAAGTCTCCATCATTATTCCTTTACTTTCCTGCTCTCTTCACGTTATATATGGGGGAACATTAATGTTCCCTTTTAAAGGCAATCCCAATAACCTTTTTTTCCAACATTAAGTCCAGATTTTCCTTCCCCCTCTCTGTAGGATGCAGCAGTGACCATTAATGCGTTTATAAATGCATTTATAAATAGCCTGAGACTCGCCAGAAATGTGCCAGTCCCACAGCACCCTACAGATTGTGATTTATTCTCAGCTTCTACTCAAAACCACAAACAATGTTTCTTTCTCTCTGTACTGGTTTTTTTTTTCAGATCAATGATTTTCAGCTGCATTTTAATTACAAAACTGTAACACAATCTATTCTCCTCATGTGTCCACAATGCAAAGTGCTCCAAGAAACACGTGCAAGAAATGAGGCTTGTTCTGAACACATCAACAGAAAAGGCTGATTCAGCTTTTCGCCCAAAAGCACAAGAAATGGATTTGATTCTCAGCTCTGTCAAAACAGCAGGAAAGGCCTGTCAGGAATGAGCGAGGAGATGAAGATGCAACGTGTCTTTGCATTTCCCCAGCCACAGGAACGAGCAAAACCTGTCAAAAGCAGCCTCCATGTGTCCAGATTTCCCGTCAGGAGCTCTCGGGGCGTTCCCCACGCTCTGTGCTGCCGGCTGACACCCCAGAGCATCCCCCGCCCTGGCAGCAGCAGAGGCAGAGAGTCCAGAGAGAAGCTTTGGGCTGTCAAGTTCACGGAACAACTCCGAACCCAAGCCCAGGCGACCTCTGCACCTTCAGAGGCCTCCACAGAATGAGAAGGAACTGAAATTTCCATTGAATTCCAAAGCAAACAAACCAGTATCCTCTGCAGAAAACCAGCACTGCTTTTAACTGACTAGAAAATACAACTTTAAGCCAAGAGAAAAGCTTTTGGGCACAACATCTCTTACTTCAAGGGTGCCTTTGAGAAGGGTCTGGTGCCCCAAAGGGAATCTCCTGCCTGCACTTCTGCTGTCCAAGTAAACACCACCATTTTCCCCACAAACAGGGGTTATTCACACTCAGGCCATCACTCACAGCTACTGGTGTGCAAACGGGGTTTATTCCGAGACCTCTCGCCAGACAGGTCCTGTCCTTGAGCTGTAAGCCAGGCACAGAACCTCCTCTGTGTCCCTCATCCCTGTGGGGGGAGCTCAGCAGTGAATCCTGAGTGCTTCTGGCAGGAGAATTCCACATTTGTGCCCCAGGGACAGCCCAGGGCAGTCCAAACCCAGACAGAGGAGAGGGTTTGACTGCCAGGCTCCCCCTCCCTGGCCTGGGATCCGATTCTCTCCCAGTGAGAGTCCTCCAGGCGGGCAGGGCTGAGGGGAGCAGTTCCTGCTCTCCAGCCAGGCCATTGTGCCAAACTTTTAGGCTTCATTTCCCCCACTCAGCGAAGATTTGGGGGTGCACATGAGATCACCCTCCACAGACCTCTCTGGCTTTTCTCTGGATATCACCACCGACGTTAAATTTGGTATCGATATATAACACGAGCTGAGAGAAATATTTGCCTGGCTGCTGCTCTTGGTGCTCTTCCAGCTTAGCTGCTCTACCAAGACTCATTTAACGGGGCAGTTTAACTGCAGCTGCACGGAACTCATGCAGGGCATAGGGCAGAAATAAATATTTTACAAATGCCAGCCTCTTTTGTTTGTAAACTTAAACAGAGGACTAGCGCTGGGTGAACAAATCTATACAATGCCCAGTGTGAGGGATTCCTAAAGGTGAAAATTGACTTTTGTTTTTGTTGAGTTTCCTGCTCCATCCTTGGGAAACCTGCCTGTATCATAAAACACAGCGACTTTTTCTGAGGCTGATTAACCAGCTTGTTTCCAGTGAAATTACTTTCCCTTGAGAGGAACGTTAACATTTCTTTAATGCAATCTTCAGCCATTATCATTGATTATGGCTTCATTAAAGATGAAAATGAGGATTTACCCTTTGCAACAGACAGCGCTTTCTGCGTAAGCGAGCAAAGCCTTTCCTGTGCCCCGCTCCGAGAGAAGCACCAACAAATATTTTATTTATGCACGGTTTTGAGGGAAGAAATTGCCCGTGGCAACAACACGGCTCACTGGAAAATATTTTGCCAGCAGGATGAAAGTCTGGGGCACAAACCACTGCAACCCAGGCAGCCTGGGAGGCACCAGGAAGGTAAATGCAATAAACATTCATTAGTGAGGTGAGCTGGTGAATCACACCAATCCTCATTTGTGAATGAATCCATGCATTTATTGGAAGATCAATGGGAGACAAAAAGATATTTCACTCAGTGTAAAGCCAGCTTGATCACAGGAATGGATCTCTGGCAGGTGCAATGGTTTCATCTAAAACATACATAAAATAGCCATAATTTAAGGAAAAACAGCGGAGAAATTCCATATTAATGTGCCAATAGCACTTGAGCAGCACTAAAGATTTTTTTTTAATAATCCTTCCTGTTAAATATTTCTTTGGAAATGTCTAACTTAATTCTGTCTTTGGAAGAAAAAAAAGAAAAAAAGCAACCTTTAAGAATCTTCTGGTACTGCGAGAACATCAGAGGTTTCTCTAATTAATACACTACTCTCTAATCAATATTCAGTCCGGGAAGCTTTGAAAAGTTAAATTCTGGGTAAAAGGGCAACGGCTCTGCTTTGCTCTTTGAGTTTCCCAGCACCAGGTGAGCAGCTCCTGTGCTCTCCTGGTGCAACGAGACGTTTTGAAGATCACATTTCAGATTCCACCTCTGCACCTTTGGCACGTGCTGGAAGCCGACAAATTCACCACACACTTGCTAGAGGGGATATTCCCAGTTCCCCCATTTATCAGGGAGATTTTTTAAAGGGCTGATCTATAACCTCAGGGATCAATTCAGACAAAAGTGCAGCAGATCAATAGAGTGAGGGAGAAAAAGCAAAGCGAGCAAGGAAAGAGAGGAACAGGAAGGGATCGCTCTGTATTCACACCTTGATGAACAAGGGCTGTCCTCAGGAGTGACAATCGCACTCTGACTTCCCTCTAAACCAGTAAAAAGTGAGTTTTTAAACCAGTACAAAGTGCATTTTGAATTTTCATCTTCCCATCCAAGTGCCAGGCGCTGGTTTCTCTCTCAGGGCCAAACACATTTCCATTGGTAGAGATTCAGCCGCTCTCAGCAGCTCTTGATGAGGAAATCCAATAAAACAGGGTAGGAAATGTGCCTGCCTCTCACAAGAATAACCCTTTGCATGATGCAACACTGATATAATTAATATTCACCCATTCCTGGTGAGGGAGGTGTATTCACCCAGATAAATCGCAAATTAAGGCTGTACTTCAATTTAAATATCACAAACTTTGTCCTGGGTTTCCTCTGGAATTTATTACCACAGCCAGAGAGAATTTCACTTTATTTCTCATGTAAAAAGTTCGTCTTTTACCCTCAGTACCTTATGGGATAAAGAAACTCTGCAAACTTGAAAGCAGACAGCAAGAAGCCAGTTTCTAAAAAACCTTAAGAGCTATAATTTCAATGCCATGCAATAAATTGTACTTGAAACAAGGTGAAATCATTCTGTCAGAACGAATACAGGGTGGCAATCAACGGCTGCTTTTTCCAAACAGACTGAAATAAACATCGCAAGAGTTCCAGCGAGAGGACTCTCTGCAATTAAAACGTTACAGTGGCACCTTCTAAATTCCTCTAAAGTCAGAAAAAAAGGAACCCTGGGGAACAGTAAATACCAACATGAGCGGGGAAAATGCAGCCACACATTCTCCAAGCCTTGGGCCAGTCCAGCTCCATGCGTTTCAAAGGAATTGCAATCATGGTGAAGTCTAAGAATCAAGCTCCACGGCACCATGTGAAAAGACTGAAACACAGAAAAACATAAATAGGAAGCTCTCCTCCATCCCTAAATCTGCATGGGGAGCCACTTGACATTGAGAGAACATGGATGGCCCCTAAATATTTTTTGTTCCTTAAATATTCCATTTGGAAGATAAAAACCAGGCACAAAATAGGTAAAGAGTGATTTTTTCTTGTGGCAAGATCATCATCTCTCAGAGCACTCTGTGTTTTCTGCATAATTTTGGCCAGTACGAATGCAGCGCTCCTGCATTTACTCCTCTGGGAGCAGAACCCCAAGGAAAGACAGTTCCTTTAAAAGGTGCTGGCCAAACCCCAAATCACAGCAAAATTCACTGTAAAAGGGAAATGCCAAACGAGTTCTCAGCCTCCTGGACTCTCCCAAATTCTGCTTTTGATCTGTCCCAGGAGTCAGGCAGCTCCGGAGGCAGGGCTGGGCTCGCTGGGTCCATCCGTGTGAGATTATCTTTAATAGAAGTTAATTTCTGTGCCTACAGTGGCAAAGCACACAGGCACATTCCTAATTTATAACAGCTCTAATGGAGCACCGAAAAGCAGCTGCTTAAGTATTTATTTGTTTATGATGCTTTTTAATTCTTTTTGTTTATGATCATCCTGGATATCCTTTAACAACTCGCTCGTCTCTGCCATGAATCAACAATGATTAGCATTAAAAACCAGACAATATTTATCACAGCAATGTGCTTCCTGCCTAGGGGGAGAAGCTGAAGAAAATAAGGATTTCAGTTTTAAGAACAGACAGCACAACGTTTAAAGACACTTGGGCAAATATTTTTTTCTCCACAAAGGTACAGCCCTGTAAAGTTCTGTTCATGGAATGATCAGAGCAGCTCTTATCTGGCAAATGGAGAGAGAACAGAAGCACAAGGACAGTTTTGAACTAAATATAGCTTTGAAATGGGAACAGAGGAGCCTTTGCAACTCTGCTAAACACCCAGTGAGACCTAAAAAAAAAAAAATCCCAAACCACCCTATAATATTTTTCATTTTTGTTATGGTCCCCTGCTTGTAAAATACGCTCAACCCATAGGAAGACAACAGAGGTGATGGGTAAATCAACACAAAGACCCAATGAAGTTATTTACTTAAAACACTTTAAATAGTCAGCTCAAAAGGTAAATAAACACACCGAAAGCATAAATAAATGATGTGCAAAAAAACTCTAACATTTACTTCACCAAAAGAAGCCAGGACCAAAAGAAAATAAACGCACAGGCATTTTAGAGATCACAGATATTTCTTATCTCCACTTCTTCAGCCGAAGCAGAAGCAAAACCAGCTCTGAACAAGTGCACATTAAGGGTATCACAACTGATCATTAAGCTGAAAGGAACCATGAAGGTTTCAAAAAGATTTCCTGATCAGCTGGAGCCTTGAGAGATCAAGGTAATGATGAATTTTAAGTGAAAACAACATAGTTGGATTTGAACTTCATTTTCTCATTTGCACTTCAATAAAAATACATTTTCCTTAAGAATATTTTTTCTTAACCAGAAAAAAAAAAAAAACCACTAGACACTTCATGCCTAATAAAATATTGAGATGCTCAGGACAACACCTCAGACATCTCCAGCTGGTGCTTTGAAATAGCACTAAAAATGGGTGCATACAAATCACAGAACCAGAGAAGGGTTTGGGTTGGAAAGGACCTTAAAAACCACCGAGTTCCACCTCCTGGATGTGCAGGGACAGGAAAAATGAGCATTTAGCGTGTAATCACCTTTGGAGTGATCATGGTACATCACTTTTTCTAAATTAGAAGCCCCCAGATTTGGGAAACGCCCTCTTTGGGCAGGTTTAGTGTGCCTGAAAGAGCAGTGGGAGATGAGGGTTGTGATCACCCAAACTTCCAACATCAGAGCTAAAATTTGGGTGTTTCCAGGATTTCAGCCACTCTTTCCTAAGTGTTTTCAGCAAGTTTCCCATGGAACACACAATCAGCAGTCAGGAACAATTACCGTATCAATCAAGGGCAATAAAACACAGAATGAAAGTTTCAGGATCTCTTTTCAAAATTGTGCTGTTCACCTCTCCTGCCTCGTCAACACAACACTGATGGAAAGTCCATATTTTTCTCAGCTTTAATTAGTGGAAAACACTGCAGAGCTGTCACTCGGGGTGATCTGTTCCCTTCAAACCTCCGTGGTGAGGGCTTTGCTTCTGGTGTTCTCCTCCCAGGCACAAATCCCTCAAGATTATCCCCCAAAAGAAAGAACCAACAGAAAGGAAAATCGTTTTGTGTTACAGCAGCTTGAGAAGCCAGTGGGGAAAAATGAGAAAGAGTTATTGGAGTGACTAATAGCACATTAAAAATATATTAAAAAGGTGTAGTGTAAAATGAGATAATAAAAAACAGGTTAGTAGAATTTCATCCCCAGTGAATCATAATTTTAAAATATTTGCAGAAACAAATGGAATTACAATATAAAATCCCAATTATTTAGAATCGAGGTGAGTATCTTCCTGCATTACACATTTACCAAAGAACTATAGAGATGCTGAAAAAGCCTTTTAAAATATAAAGTAATGAGAAAAAATAATTTCCTCGTAATAAAATCTCTGGCAAACAAGTTATAACCGTGTAACAAAAAAAATTCACCTATTCTAACACCTTCCTAACTGCTCAAACTTCCTGCAAATGCTCTGACAGCTAACCCTGTGCGGGGTGTAGAAATTCCCTTTGCTGCTGGGAGATTCCAGCTGGAAATTTGGACAGAAATGTTCTAATGGGAGCGTGTTGACTCCACACTACTCTCAGCAGTTCCCACACTGTCACACCTGGACATAGAGTTCCGTGTTTCTTTTATTTCCACAGGACCAAAATTTGGTGGCAGCTTTTTCAGAATTTCAAGCCACTGCTGACTTATCTGGGATTGCTGAATTTGGAACTGACTGCAGACCTTACTCTGCCAGACACAACCACAGCTGGGAGAGGAACTCGCTTCGTTCTGTTGCTCTGTGGGTTGTTGTGGAAGGTCGATGTTGCCCTGACTTTGCAGTGTTTTCTTGTTAGACTTTCTCTCTCATGGCCATGACTTGTTTTCTCTCTATTATCTATGTTTTCCTAAATTGGATCTGTGTTTACGAATTCCGGTATACCGGATGGAGAAATATGATTGACAAATACTTTGACCAAGTGGATTATAGGAGGTGGTGATTTCTACCTCCAATCCACGGTGATGTGTGAAAACATATAAATAAAGTCGGAGGGCTCTGCCCTCTCTCTTCCTGCTCTCTCTCCTGCTGCGTCTGTGTGTTCTTTGTGTGGCTCTCCTTCAGGCCCTCGGCCTGGCAGGCCTGCCTGGGGAGTGCCATAGGTCACAGCATGAGGAAGTGAAATTAGGAAATTTAAAAAAAGCCTTTTTTTCCTCAGAGAGTTTTCACCTCAAAGGCTACAAGTACTTGCTGTGAAATCTCTCCTAGAATTCAAGGCTGCTAATTAAGAGTAAATAGCTAAGAAGCTCAAATCAGAGAATCAATACTTGGGAAAGCCCTTTGAGATCATCAAGTCCAACCATGAACCAGCACCACAAAGTTCACCCCAAACCCCGTCCTCAGGTGTCACCTGCATTGCCCTGGGCAGCTGTGCCAACTGTTCACATCCCAAAAGCCTTCGCCGTGAAGGGTCCTGGAGTGATTTTATATTGTGGAGGAAAGATGGTGGATTCTAGAGGGGGTTTTTTTGTTGTTGGTTTAGTTTTTCTTGAGGGTTTGGCCTTGTTGGGCCGGGGGGTTTGGTAGTTTTTGGTGAGAGTTTTGTTGATTGTTTTTTTTGGAGATGGTTTGATTTTTTTCCAGATGGGAAAAAACAAGTTGAATAGTTTAAAAAGAGGGGAAAAAAAATTTAAAAAAAAAATTTGTAATTTCAGTGAGAAGAAAAAAAACTTCTGTCTTAATTCATAGTTGGATAGATTACTGGGGAAGGAAAAAAAGGAAAAAAAACCAAAAAAACTTGCATTTTATCTCAAGAGATAAAAACAAACCATGCCAGAGCTTTCTCTGGCTACTTCTCTGTGCCAGCTCAAGGTTACAGGACCCATTCCTGGGCATCAGCAGACGATGGGGAAATCCAGAGCATCAAATCACCCCAGGACAGCAGCCTTTCTGCAGCCTGCCCTAACAGACCCTCCTGTGTCCTCTTTAAAACCCTCAGCAACTGGTCAACACAGGCAAAATTCCCCCTTTGCCATCATCACCATCACCACCATGGTCTCGTGCCACCAGCAATTAGCACATTAGTGTCAAAATGACACTTCCCTATCACTCTTCATAAGCCCCATGTGATTGTCAGCTGGCTAAATGTGAGGCAGGATTTATTCTTGAACGCTTGGCATGCGTGTAATCATTTATGATATTGGCATATCAACCGGGTAGATGTCATTAAAAAAGAAATTTACTAAATGGCAGGTGTGAATGGCTGTAATTTATTCATTCTTTCAGCAATTCGGCTGTCAAATTTCCAGCCTAAAATTATATTGTTAAAAATAATAATAAAAAGTAGATCCAATAACAGAGAATTACTTTTTTTCCCCCCATAAGGACTGGAGGCAGCAATCACACTCAGCCCTAAATCATCCATCCAATCTTGAAATTGTCGTTGAAGTGACGCTAAGAGAGCTGTAGGAAAGCAGGAAGGGGAACAGCGGTGTCAAGACAATGATGTTTTTTCCAGTGAACTCTGTATCTCTGATTCTGTACTGCAGAATAAGGTATCAGCCCCAAATGCACACCCACAGTCCTGCCATGGCAGTGCTGGAGAAGCAGAGCTCTCACAGATTTGACTCTTTTTTGTGAGACAAATCTCTGGTGTTCCCCCAGAGGGTGGCCGGGCACTGAACAGGCTCCCCAGGGAATGGTTGTAGCACAGGTCAGGCTGACTAGGCCAAGGAGCCAAAAGGAGAGCCAAATGAAAGACCACACAGAGAGAGCAAAGGAGAGGGCAAAAAAAGAGAGAGGGCAGAACCCTCTGACCTTTATTTATATGTTTTTACAAATCACCGTGGATTGGAGGTAGAAATCATTACCTCTCAATTCCATTGGTCAAAGCATCTATCTATCATATTTCTCCACCCAAGATAATGGAATGATAAACAACAGAGACAGTTAACAAAACATAGATAGTTGTCAAGAAACCATGGCCATGTTTACAGCAGAATGTGTGAGAAAGTATCACAGCAAAGAGAAACACTGAGAAACTGCAAAACTCAGGACAACAAATGGTCACGGCTCCAAGCCCCCTGAGTTCAGGAAACCTCTGGACAACACCCTCGGGCACAGGACCACCCACCCTGACTCCCTGAAATCACTGCCTGGATCTCTGGGTCTGTCTCACTCAACAACGGAGCCGATCTTGAGAGGTGCAAGGCAGCCTCGGCAGAGCTGAGCTCTTTTCCTGCCGCAGAATGAAATGGAGGCACTTCAGCGCCCCGAAGGAGCTGAGCCTCCCGGGGAAAATGAGAAAATTGCAGGAAAATAAATTGTGGGGATTTGAGGTTATAAAGCCTCCTTTCAAAAGCAGTGAAAAGATGTCACTCAGCAGCAGGACAAGGCTTTGGACTTGGCTGAGAATTTAGATATCGGTGAACTTTGTCTGTTTACAAATCCCGAGAGAAACAGACATGAAATTCCATTAGCAGTGCTGCAGCTTGGGCTTCCATTTTGAGGAAAAAACCCAACCAAACATACAAACAAAAAAAAAAAAAAAAGGATGCACACCCCAAACTTAAGGTTAGAAGTCCTAGAATCATGAACAAGATTTAAACCCAGAATCAGACTGCTCACAGAGCACCACAGGAGGGATTTGTTAATTAAACCTAATGAAGGTGTGGTGCATAGACACATCTCCTAAAGGGAATAAAAAGCTCTCTTCCTGCCCCTGAAGTATCCTTCAGCTCTTATTGTTTTGATCTATCACAACTGCTTAGAAAGGCAGCAGAGGCTGTGCCAAAACAGGAAAAACATCTGTACAGGCAGTCCTGACAGTGATGTGCCCAAAGCCACACAAACCTCCAGGACTGCAGAAAGCGGCACATCAGGAGAGAGATTGCCAAATCTTTACAGAAACCAGCCAGCTCTGGGCTCTGCAGGACACTGAGGTAAAGAAAGGAAACCACACTCACTCTCCATTCAAATAATGAAAGTGAGATTCAGAGTCTGGCTTCTGTTATTCTGGGTGGGAAAAAAAAAGTACCAGAAATGAAGATTAATACAAGGGTAGACAAAAAAGTGATTACTCTTTTATATATAAACAGTCATCCTGCACTTAAACTTTATCTTTTTATGTTCTAGAAAGTTATAGATGCATTGTCAACTCCAAAAATCCTTGATATTTTCACAATTATCTGCTGTGATTGCTGAAAGTTTTAACTGCCACCTTCAGGAACTGGAGAAGGGCACTGCCCCCAGATGATGTTTGCTACTGCTTCTTGTAAATTGACTTCAACATGGATTTGTTCTCCAAAGTTCTGCTTCAGCAGGGGAGTTGTGGCTACTGGGAGAACATTGCATGAAGGGTTTGCTCACAGAACAAAATAACTCCTGCTGTACATGAGGGGTTCAGATCCAACTGATTCCCCAAAGAACACACAAAAGTTGTTTAGAGAAAGCTTCTGCTTCAATTCATTAATATTGTCCAAAAATTGAGAGAGTCGCAGATATCTGGGAATGACACCTGGACAAAACACGGCTTAGACCACACAAAAGGCCACTGAAACCCACAGGGAGAACATTTAACCAGACTTCAAATGAATTTGAAGCATCACTGTTGTAGGAGATGTGGTTTTTCTCCTGCTAAACCCACACAAAAATATCCATTAATTTTTATTTTTTTTATGATTTGGCCGTGCTGATTTAAGGTACGTTAAATGCCTGACTTGGATAGAACGCTGCCACAGTAAAACTGAAATAATTTAGGAGTAATTTCAGCCTCTCAAATCCCACATCCCAAGCAGAGCGTGGAAAATTATCATTGTCCTATTAAAAATAAAACATTGTACTATTAAAAATAAAACATGCACCAAAATGATTTGAGCGCAATGGATGAAATACAGCTTTCAAAATAAACATACATCCAGCAAGAATATCCTCAATCTTAAAAGCTGCTAAAAGCGCTGACATTACTCGTTATTAAAGTGTTTCTTGTATGTCTACATGATTTTGTGATTTATCTTTATTTTCCTACTGTAGTTCCAAGTTCAACCGACGATTTCATGCCAAAATGCTAAGCAATTAAGAAATTATAACACCCTGCTGCTTCTGAATTTCTCTGTCCTCCAGAAAATGGCTAATTTAGCCCCAGAATGGCACATTGGAGCGCTGGGCCTGGTGGCTGTGGTTAAATCTTGATTTACAGAGTCCTGGAAGAGAAGTGCACGGTGGTGCTGTGGCAGCGCTGCACAAAGGATTCACGGCTCTCGCTCGCTGCTGCCACGGAACAAAAACATTTCCCTGGGATTGGGAGGACGTTTTAGGAGTGATTTTTCCCTTCAGACAACATCTGTGCGCTGTCCCTGCTGTGACTGGTGGCTCCCGTGGTACCCTGGCCGTGAGGAAGCACAGCTGGGTGTGCAGAGCAGATGTCAGGGCCAGGGGAAGGGCTCTGTGCTCGGGCTGCTGAGGGCACTGGGGAGGGAGAGATGGACTGGGAGAACATTCCAGACAGGGAACGGGTTCTTCCAGCCCTTGTCTGTGTCAGAAATGGGAAAGTGATGGATCTGCTCTGATTCTGGAGACCACGTGGAAGAGTGATGGATCTGGTGTGATTCTGGAGATCACATGGAAAAATGATGGGTCTGGTCTGATTCTGGAGACCAGGAGGAAGAGTGATGGATCTGCTCTGATTTTGGAGACCACATGAAAAGCGATGGATCTGCTCTGATTCTGGAGATCAGGTGGAAAAGTGATGGATCAGCTCTGATTTTGGAGACCACATTGAAAGGTGATGGATCTGGTGTGATTTTGAAGACCACACGGCCTGGAAGCATGGACCTGGAGCACTCCAGTGGCTCTGCTGGAGGGACTGTGACCCTGTGTTTTCCAGGCCCCTGTGGCACTGTGGCTCTAGGGTGAATGATATTGCTTTGGGGGAAAAAACCCCCAGCTTGCTGTGAACATAATTTTTCCTGTACGTTCTCCACTGCAGCTTTTGGCAATCGCCTACTTGTTTGAATTACTCCCCAATTAATGCCTTTGCAGGGAACCACCAGGCAATATTTCATTGAACAGCTTCTTTTCTTAGTCCTTTTCCATTTTTTCCCCTACTCTTTGACAACGCGCTGTCTTTGTGAGATGTTCAACCTGGTAAGCATCGTTTAACTTTTATTTAATTGCTTTTGACTTTCAGTTGCCACGGTGCCCTTTTTTCATGCGATAACAGACAGCAAGGACTGCCAGCAAAGCTGTGAATTTTCAAGGGTTACTGCAATTTTTTTTCCTCCTGTAAATCTACTCCTTATGATAAAAGGAGCCGTATACATCTGTTCTGCAATAGAGAACTCATTATCTTTTGGGGCTTCTATTAGCTACAAGCTGTGCAACATATTTTTTTCTTACAAAGGATGGTCATTTGCAAGTGAAGTAGGGGATCTGTTGGATACATTTAGCGAGAGATTTCCTTTGTCGTTTCTACGGTTGGAGAGCAATGCTAAAAAGTTAAGAAATCAATGGAAAAAAAAACTCACAAAAAAAAAATCACAGCTAAAAAACTTATAGAAGGTCCAAGTTGTCTGCAGTTCATGAGCTGCCATCAAGGAAAAAGGGTAAATGAGGCAGGAATAAAGAAAAGGCTGTGATTATATAGGGCAACCCCATAACCATCAGTGTGTAAATGTATCTCTTTTTTCTTACTCTTTTCATTTCTCACTTAGAGCCTAAGTGAGGCATTAAGAAACGTATAAAGGTTTAGCACTGTGGGTTTTCGGTAAATTTAATACCGTGGAATGATGTCACCTTCAGTAGTTCTTGAATATTATTAGTGGGTGTCTCCCAGCCTCTCGAGAGCTCCATTTCCGAGATGCTTTAATTATTCCTAAACTATTCTTAACAGAAATTAGCACATCAAAGCAATGAGAACCCAATGAGAGAGATTTCCCTTTGTAGAAGTGCTCAAGTTCATGTATTGAGCCGGTGTGATTATAAAAGGGACCAATTCTGGAAAAGTCCTGTAAAAGGAGGACAGGGAGAGTGATAAAGGTGGGGGTTTTTCACTCCTAAAAGTTCAGTTAAGTGAAATATTCCTTCAAAGCTCTCAGCATTTTACAGACAGGCTGCTGCAATGTAGTTTTTCAGAATATGTACATATATATATAAATATAAAAATAAAATTCTCACTTAGGAAGGCGTACGAGTCAGCCTCAACTTAGTTTTCCCTGTGCATGGTCCCTTTATTTACATTAAAGAGCCAAAACCAATCCCTGCTGCTATTGAGCAGCATCACCTTTGAATTCAGTCTTTGGCAAGAGCTTTGTCCACACCATGGTGGAAGAACCGTGACCCTTTGATTTTAAAAATAATGCCAGGATGGATTAACATATTAAAACCAAGAAGAACCTTCAGTTATAGTCAGGCATTTGATAATTCCACTCCATAAAAGAGAGCTCCCAATAACTCCTGTTCTCCAAAAGTCTTGTTAACAGAGGTCTCAAGGCAAAGGAGTTCCAGATCATTGGGCATTTGATGTCACTTTAATGTTTAGGGAGGCAGCTGAGGAAATAGATTGGCTTACACTCCTGTTCCAGCACTCATAATGGACAGGATTTATAAGCCAAATGAAGGACCAGCTTTCCTTTTCTAATAGATGCCTGCAATGTTATTTCCATGGCATAAAGTATAATTAAATTCAAATATTCATCCTATTAAACATTTCGACTTTTGTTTGAATCAAGCAGAGGGATACATTTGCTGGCTGGCTCTGCCAAGCTGCCTGGCTGCAGAGAAGATTAACCAGGGAGACGGGCAGGGAAGAAGATTCATTCCAGCCCTCGTGGGTTTTAAGATTAGATTGGCCATTTCTATTTATGCAAAATGCAAACATCTCTGCAATTACCTCGAAGAGAAAGCTGAGCACTTGTAAGTTATGATTGATAGGGCAGCTCCTGCACAGAGACACCCAGCAGTGATTTCCTTTCACTCGAGGTTCAGGTGAGTTCATGGTGACTTTGTCACAGAGCGGATTTACCAGTGGGGCTGGGAAACCACGGCTGCCTCACTCACACCCTCTGGAACAAACCCACAATCAATAAATTGTGTTTTGTTCCTCTCCTGAGAAGGAACAGGGGTTTGATGGCAGCTCAGCCATCAGCTAAAATCTGGTGTGCAGGTTAATGAGGGGTGGGTGGGTCTGGATGTGCCTTCACTCTCTGGCTCCTCATCGGGACTGATGGATGAAAAATCACAGCAATATCAACAAAACAATGAGATCATCGTACAACAGACCTGCAGGAAGGTTTGTTCCTGTCTGCTGTTAAATTCACCAACTCAAAGTGGAGCAATTTCATCAAAGACAACCCCAAAAAGATCCCCATTTTCAGCTGCACCGTCACAGCTCAGGGTAACCAGGCTGGGGAGGTGACCCAGCTGCTTCCTGGGCAGGACAGAACCTGTGACAGCACAAACCCAACAAGGACAATTCCTGCAAGTGCATTTCTCTCGAGTGCTGAAGGAGAAATCACAAAATAAAATCTACATTACTTAGACCGCAGTTTTCACCTACAAACTTCTGCTGGCACAGCCATAAACGCTCTGAGAATAACAATCAGAGTCTCAAATCCTACAAGCATTGAAAAAAAAGAAGTTTAAAATTGCATTTTGGGACTGAAATTATAACCTCACACAGAAAAACTCATTGTGAGGGCTCTTCAAGGAAGGAACGTTCCTCGAGTTCCCTTTCAGCCCTTTTCCATTGCTCAGTGCTGGAGCAGCATTAAAGACCACCAAGGCTTTCTCCAAAACTGATAGATATGGAAACTCTTACTAAAGAAAATCTGCATCTTGGACCTGGCAGTCCGTCTGTCTGGAGAATCCAGATGGAATCTCCTTCGGGAGACACTTTCACCTCCTGAGGATGAACTTCCCTGGCCCAGCTTCTCTGGAGCTGTGGGGCAGAGACAGAGCAGGGCTTTGCCAGGGCAGCCTCGTGTCTCCTGTCCACAAGATCAGGTATTTCTTCCATCCTCTACAACTGCTCTGGGGTTTTGGGGTTTTTTTTTTGTTCTTCTTTTTAAAGAATTTAATATTCTATCCAACCACAACTACCCCTCCTCTATTCCAGACCCAGACTTTGCAGAATCTGAAGAAGAGCAGCCTTGGCAAGCAGATTTCGGAGGACATGCAGAGCTGATTAAGTGACAACTGTTAACTTCGAGAACTTTAAGAATCTTAGCTTGAATTTTATATGAGTGTAAAGGACAGCATTAGCAGCATAATTTGCTAAGAAGAAAATACCCAGAAGTAGTGCCAATCTGCCTGCAGATTACCAATTAAAATTCTTTCACTCTGGCAATGATAGTGCAAAGTTATCAAAGAACTTCTGACTTTAAGCTTGATAACCACCAACACCCTGAACAGAAAGATCTTTATTCTCAGACAGCCCAGCAGCAGGCAGCAGCACATGCAAATCCACGCCACTTTGTATCTGTCTGCTCTCCAGTTCCTGCTGCCTGTCCAAACCACCCCCAAACACCCAGAATCCAACAAATCCAGAGTCTGGCTCCTTCTCCAGCCCTCCCGGCTTTAGGTCTTTGCTTATCTCTTTAGAATTATACAGTGCTCTTATCACCTTAGATCTCTCCTTATCTCTTTGGTATTAGAAAAAAATGGAAATTGTTTGGGGACTCATGGACCTACAAATGACCCTGGGAGTTCAGAAGCTGTTCCACTGCGCTGCTTTCAGTATTCTGGGTCACAGTTCTGGGTGAAAATGACCCATTTAAAAGGTGTCACATGGAAGGTTCTTTGAGCTTCCTTGCTGGCAGAAACGGGGACAGCTGATTTTAGGGTTCATTTTATAGAATAGTTTGCTTTGCTCTCCACAGAGCTCCCAAATAACCGAGTTTACAAGGAGGAGCCTGCTACTCAATATAAATTAATTGTGCCATCAGCTCGGTTCTTATCGAGTGGTTTTACTGTGCGACCACTAAAGGATGGGGTTTATATAAAGATATTGTTGATAGAGAAGGCAGCTCGAGTCAGTGCCTGTTCCGTTTCCAGGCTGCCGTTAACTCATCTCTGGTAAATAACACAGGAAAAATGTGCAAAAAGCAAGAGCCACGTGCTGAACCAAAACCAAATAAATAACTTGGCGTTACTGGGGGCAAGAGCTGTTAATGACCAGCAGTAAACGTCATTAATGTTTGGCAATAAAAGAAAAGTGGCTTTTTGGGGTTTTTGTTTTTAATTCCACTCTCAGCCCTGGGTTTATTCACTCCAGTCTCCTTCCCTCCCCATGCCCTGCCCTCTGCAATAAATGAGCTGCTTTTTACAGGACACAACTGCAGCCACATGGGCAGCACAGGAAATCAATCCACACACAGCCAGCACTGACCATGAACCCTCTGTGCGGCACTTTCTGGCTCTTCTCTCGAGCTCTGATCATAAAAACCACACGGGAAGACTTTGTGGGATTAATTAACAGCAGCCAAACCACCTGAACAGGCTCGAACCTTTCTCATTTCATGGTGTGTAAAACAGAAGCAGCACAGACGATTATCTCCTAGGGAGGGAGAAACTCGAGAGCTGAGAGGGTTTGGTAATTCTGAAATATTTACACAGACAGCCATGGTGGATGTTGCGTCACCAAGGTCAGGAAAAAAACAGCTTTTGTGCTCATATGGAAACCGAATCTCCATACTGAGTTATATATTCTGCTTTTCTTCCTGTTCACCATCTCCCTTAACTTTATTTCACTTTCCTTTACCCTCTGTGACAGGTGGGTATAATGTCACAAACTGTGTAAAAATAAAAGGAGGAAACGCAGCAATTTGTGCTGCACTTGACATGTTGGGATATTACATAAAGGCATTTTTATAGAAACAAAAATTTCATCTTGACTTTTATCTTCTTACTGCAGAATTGGGTGGTTTTTGTGGTATAAACATTCATACTTTCTACCTGGTTTTGTTTTAAAGTAGAAGGATATTTGCTTAAAACAAACTAGCTAAAAGCATACCCAAGTGAAGTGAAAAGAAGATCAAGAACCAAATCTAATCTTCTTAAAATAAGTCTTAGCCTGTTCAGTGGACACAACTACTGAATATTTTTCCACTGGTGAAACTAAAAAGAAGTATTCAAACCCATAAGATCAATTATATTAATGAAATAGAAGAATTAAAAGAAATATAGAGGTGCAAAGAAATTTTCCCTTTTAAAATTAAAAAATATTTAATAACTCCACAAGCCTGTCACTCAAGACAGGATGGAAGACATTTGGTTTCCCTTTTTCCTTGTTTTAAGTTAAAAAATTCCTCAGATTTGATAATAACTGAACAAAGTTTCAGGATGCCCAAAGTGCAGGTTGGAGGTCCTGGCTGCTGTGCACACAGGGCATGGCTGAGCAGAGCTCCCAATACAGCGAAACAAAAAATAAATGAGCAAAGCAAACGTGAACCAAGAGCAAAGAGAGACAATTGGAACTTTTACTTCCCATTCCTTGGTTCCAATTCCCTTCTCTGCAGCACAGCAAGATCATCACCAGAATTATCAGGTACCCGCGATTCAGTGGGACGTGAGTGAAAAGTGAGAAACCAACCAAGTGCTTACATATCCTAAATAAATACACGACAGCCACCAGACCCAGTTCCACGGCAAACCCTGATCTGGCTGCAGAAGTCGCCTTTCAGCTGAGGGCAGCCGGCTGAGGGAGGCTCAGCTCTCGGGGTGAGCTCAGTTTGTGGTCAGGGAGCGTTTCCCAGCTGCCAGGTGTCACTCCCCGCTTCACCAGAGCATCAGTCCCCTTTGGAATCACCCATTTCTCCCCACTGACTCTAGAGGGAAGTAGAGCACCGAGCTATGATCCACAGCTCGTGCAGCACAGAAATCCCAGAAATCCCAGAAATCCCAGAAATCCTCCCTCCCCACAGCTCTGTTTTGCTGCCTCCTTGGGAAGGTGCCTGCAGAGGTTTGTTGATGCACGACCCAGCATCCACCACATTTTCAATTCTTGCCTTCTTTTTTTATTTTTCTTTTATTCCTGGATATTGACTATACCTGGAAATCGGCCACTGTTCCGTTCTTTAAACATTTTTAAGGCTGAACTTTAGAGCCTTGAGCTTGATGGCAAAGCTCCCAATGCATTCCCCAGAAGCTGCGTTTCACCTTGGAGTGAACAACATTTTTGAAGAATAAAATCGCCCCCAAGCTTCTCTAAGCAGCCTTTATATCTCAGTATTGCCTCTATTAAAACAATACTGAGTGCCAACCTGACCATTTGGGTTTTGAGGTGCATTTAAAAAAAAAATTAGCAGCTCATCTAATATCACATTTAAAGCATTCCATCTTCCTCCAGTAATGGGAGGGAGTTATTAATTCCCTGAATCTTTGTGCAAAATTCCACATGCTCTATTAAAATAAATGTCACAATGATAACACTAAGTTCAACATTATTCAGCATTTAACAATTAATTTACATAATGTAAATATTAATGCAGCCTTGAGCATTGGAATTCTGAACACTTTGCATTTCATTACCACTGATATTGCAGCGAGTTACGTTCTGCAGGACACTTGGGAGATCCTGGGAGGGGTTCATATTGTGTATTATTATTATAAAAATATAGCATGGACTTCTTAAAACTCTAAACATTCTTCTGGAACTACCTAAGGACCTCTTAATGATCCCTTTTCTATAAATTTTTATTTTCATTGCTAAAAGATTCAGGACTATTCTTCATTGGAGCTCTCCCAAATGTGTTTTGGTTTATAAATCCCAAAGGTTTGGGATTCTGCTCACAGGGTAACCTGTCTGATAGCACAGAACCAATGATTTTATTTTTCTTTTCCCCTCTATGCTGAGCATTGCTTTTTCAGACACAAATAGGAGAGGTAAAGCAGGAGTTTAATACAGGAGTCTTCTCTTGAAAACTGCAGTGTTGGATATTTCTTCCTTGAACTATTGGGTTCATAGTTATTCACAACAGAAAACTGTTATTTGAAGCCAGTATGACACCGTGATTCTTTCAGATGTGAAATACACAATTTAAAAAATAAAAAATCAGTACATGCGCAGGGGAGCCAGAGAAAAGACAAGGTTTTGGTGTCAATCCCGTTGGTTTCCATTGTTTTTCTGGCAGTTTCCACTCCTGGCCTGGCCCTGAGGGAGCTCTTCAGTCCCTCTGCGAGCCCTGGATGCAAACACCACTGAGCAGCGGTGCCTGATGGGGAACCCAGAGAAACTGCAGCTCCTGCAAGGCTCCCCTTGTTTGGGGAACACCCGCAGGAAATTCCCTGGCGGAGCCCTCACACCTCCAGCTTCCTGTGGAATCAGCAGCCAGCGCTACTCAGCACACCTGGCTTTGTGTCTGATCTCAGAATCAGGACATTAAAATGAATTAATTAACAGTAGCATTGAAATAAATTTAATTCTTCCATCTCGTGGGCTAATTAGGGTGGTATTTTTAATAAGTTTTCCCTGCAACTTTGAAATGTAGGAAGTTTTTCTGAGGTATCGGCTTGATTATAGAAATAAACTTACAAGTAAAATGTGGAGTAATTCCCACCAGTGATTTGCATCCAAGGACACTGAATATGTATTTACACGAGCAAGGACATATTTCAAAAAGTGCCATCTACCAAGACAGAGAAATACACATTTCTTGGCAGCTTGTGGGCAATAAAGTTCTTGCTGTGCCACGGATCACAAGGTCACTGCTCACATCAGAGCTGAGACTATCAAAGCCACTCCAGATACCCAAGATGCTCGCCTGAAAATATTTCTTACACATTTAAAGGAAAAAAAAAAATCTCCCAAATCAGCGCCCCTTAAAAAACAAATTAAACAAAAATAAAGTTACAAAATCCATCTCCTGGAGCTTAGCACATGAGGAAATGCATGGCATATGTGATGCAGGAGAGGTCAGCAGTGCTGCGAGGCGAAATGATTTCAGTTCCTGCCTTACCCACATGAAGGCTGTGCCCTCCCAGCTCTGAGCCCGTTCCTCAGCACGAGCCGTGCCAGAAGCAGGGCAGGGTCAGCGAGGTGAGCAATGTGCTGCTCTGGAAGGTGTCAGGCATCCCAGATCTGCCACAGCCACGGGGAGAGAAAAGATTCTGCTCAGAGATCAGAGAGGAGCCACGAACGAAAGCGTAGCTGGGACGGCACAAACGCAGCGACCACGAGAGCCCCACAGCTCCTGCTCACAGCTCTCAGCCTCTGCAGCATCTCAGTGTTTGTCTGGAACAGTGCAGTGTTTATCCTTTGAGTTTTTCACTCTTTATCGCCCCAGGAAAAAAAGACAAAACCAAAAAAAAACCCCAGGAAAAATAACACTTTTTTTCCCAGTCTATTTTCAGTGGGGAAAAAATCTGCAGTTGTAATTTTTGACCAGGACTTTGATTTCTTGAAAGCATCATCCCCCTTTGCACTACAAAGTAAAGATGAAAGGTGTTAATTATTTTTAGCTACTGGCTAAAAGCAAACGCCATATAATGGTGGAAGTTGTACCAAGTCTGAAGGAGATCTGCAAATAAACCTGTGGATGAACCTAAATGGATCCAGAGATTATTTCTAAATAACTTCCTGACACTTGCAAGAAGTTATTTAGAAATAAACTAGCTGGTTCTGGTTTTCTAATTTATGTCATTTGACATAAATTAGAATTTTGGGAGCGTGGGGAACCAAGCACTGTTCCCCTCAGCTTAGAATTTCCTCGGCCCAGAATCAAAAAGAGTGAAAGGCAAAAGCTGACAATTTGCACACCTTTAAAACAAAAGTGAGGAGAAAGGAGGATTCCCCACCCCAAAAAGCTGCTGCCAAGGCTCTGTGAACAGCCACATCCCACTGCCTCCTGCTCTCTCAAGTCCCCTCAGATCAGTCTGGGGGGGAAAGTGTCCTTTAGTGCAGATTTGAGACAACAGAATGAGCTGAATGAGCATCTGTGAGCGAACTGCAGAAAGTTTTCCTACAGCACCGGGCCTCGGTGCTTCGCGTCAGGCCATTAAGATCCTTGGCAGCAGCGCTCAGCCCTGCCTTGCCAATGGCCCACTTTCATGCAGCCTATTTTTGTTTAGAAAAAACTCCCTTCAGAACATCCTGAATATTAAACCTTTCTTCGAGCCACAATGATCAGGGAGATTAGCTCTGATCAGCAGTTTTAGGCCATATGTAAATCCAGTGTCCCTGGGCAGAGCAGCAAACCATGAAATTCCCTCCTTTCCCTCCTTTCCCCCATTTGGCTGGCACTGAGGAGGAGGCTGCTCCTCAGATCCTCATTAAAGCTGCTCCACACCACTCATTTAGCATTCAACAGGTTGTAATTCCCGGGCCTACGAGGGACTGGCCTGCAGCTGAGCTACACCAGATTGGAGAGAGAAAAGCCACAATAACAGAGAAACCTTTACTTCTTTCAGTTTCTCTTAATTAATGCTTTTTTTAAATGTTTTCACTTCTTTGGCTGCTGCAGCCCAAACAAATATAGAAGAATTTAAGCAGCATCACCACTGCCCATCCTCACAGCTTCCGAAAAGGCTGAAATCCCTAAGCTGAGGAAGATTTTTTCCCTCTACTCCTGTACACAGTGTTGAAACCCCTCAGGGCACAGCGAAGCAATACAAGGATGTCCCAGCACTGGGTAAATATCACAGCACTTTTTAGGGAGCAATATATTTAATACAGAGCCACGGTGGGCAGGAACAACTCCCCGGTAGAGCCGGCGTGGGAGAGCGGCGCTCCCCGGGCGAGGGCTGAGAAAACCATCCCTGCCTTTCCCAGAAAACAATCCCTGCCTTTCCCAGAAAACTTGATTTAGCTTCATTTAGGAATGAGACACCTCCATTCAGCAGCAAAACACTCCGAAAACACAAAGGTGCTCTGAGAAATGGCTCCCAAATTGGGGTGCCTGGCAGGAGGTGGAACAATCAGCGCTGGGGACGTGTCTGTGCTGGGGCTGCTCCGAGCGCAGCACTGACTCCTCTGCTTGCTCTGCTTTGAGGAGAATCTTAATAACGCTGCAACGGCTGCTTAATCTACGGAGTGATCCAGGAAAACATTCGGAATTTTGATGTCCTTCCCCTACACTTTCCAGCTGGAGTAGCTACTTGTAAAAGGACCGACAGCAAAATTGCAATCTGCAAAGCAGGAAGAGAGGAACAACCAAAGCCTTGCCTGCTTGCTTGCTTCTAAAAGGGTTCTTCAGCTTGAAGAAAAAAAAAAAAAAGAAAAAAAAAGGAAGAAGAAAAATGAGTTAAAACTTTATTCAATAGCAATGAAGCCTGAAGCTGATAATTTCAGCTTTCTGGGATACAGCTGTAGCAATGAGAAAATAAGAGCCCAAAGGATGGATAAACTATATTATCTTAACTAGCAAAGGCAAGCCTTCAAAAAATGAAATTGGAAAAGAAAAGCTACACTATTAACTTCTTTTTTTTCCCTGGCTGAGAAAATACGATCAAATTTTCAATTCTTTAGTTCTCTCCTAGTAAGCCTGCAGCACACACCAAGCCTGCTGCAAGTGTAACCTCCCCAGATGAAACTGCCAAATAAGTAAGATTACAACAAGCCCGAGAGGCACGTCTATCTTTTGGGCTTATAATTATTTTGAGTACTGGAGGTTTTTTTCTAGCAGAAGCTATGATAGAGTTCAGCTTAAAATCAAGCAGGCAAAACTGTTTAAATTAAAAAAATAGAAGAAGTTTGCAAAACAATGCTCTCCAGTGTGTCCACACGGTGATGTCTGCAATTTCATGATCCATTACCCTGGCTGGTAAAACATGCTGAGGTGTCTCCAGTGCTCCTATTTTCCATGGATTCCTCTGCATGCTCATGTTTTCCCTTCCCTGCCACAGCTGGGAATTCAGCTCCTACGGCAAATCCTGACCAGTGAAATTTGGGAACCGCTCATCCCATCTGCACCAAACGTTGGCATAACAACACCCGTCCAGCCCATGTTCCATTGGTTAAATCTGTTGTGAACTTTGCTTGCCAAACGTGCTCTGATCTGTTTTGGTAACACTGCACAGCAGTCATGGTGGGCAGGGCAAAATCCATTTGCTCACAGCCACACCAGAGATGTTTCAGTGTCTCAGGTCCCTCCATTAACAGAATTATATTCCTTTAGTGTTATTTCTAATTTTTTTTTGGTTTATATGAATATTCATTCAGTGTCTGGCCACTATCTGCCAGAAGTTCTCAGCGTGGTTTTAGGGTATGTTGGAGCTTTCTGTCCAACACGATTTATCTGAGTAGTCCTTCAGCTTGCTCATGTTTTTGCAGAATTTGTCAGACAAAAAACTTAAACCTCTTTTAGTTGGTTGCTGCTGGCACTGGAATTACTGTGCCTGGGTGGAATACAGATCCCAGATCCCAAGAACCCAGTACCGTTTCTCTGTCCTAAGACAATGAGCTGGTGTCTCTCAGTGGAAGAATCCAAAGCAGTTCAATTGAAACTCATGAGTAGATGCTTACTCATTTTACATTCCCCCTGGCTTCACCCTTGTAAAAGGATAGAGGGTTTTTATAGGACAAGGGCAACAGTTTTAAGCTGAAAGAGGGCAGGGTTGGATGGGATATTGGGAGGGAATCCTTCCCTGTAAGGGAGGTGAGGCCCTGGCACAGGGTGCCCAGAGAAGCTGTGGCTGCCCCTGGATCCCTGGCAGTGCCCAAGGCCAGGCTGGATGGGGTTTGGAGCAGGGACAGTGGAAGGTGTCCCTGCCAGGTGGAACTAGAGGGGCTTTAAGGTCTCTTGAGCCCAAACCAGTCTGGGATTCTGTGATCCCAGCGCTCCTCAACCCCAGCCCAACCCTGCAAAGGTTAAAATTCCCCTGCCTGTGGCACCTCACAGCCTGTGGGAAGAAGCAATTCTTGCATACAGGAGGAACCTCGACAGTGTTGAACAGTTTGATTTGCCATTATGTGCTACTGCATAAGTTTTATTCTAATGTCATGCAACTGCTGTGATTGCAATTTTATAATTGGTGCTCTGCCCCAGAGGAGAACTTTTTGAAGAGCGAAAAATGCTGCCCAGGTGCTGACTCAGAGAATTTCGGGGGAGTGCTTTGGGTAGCAGTACTTAGGTGTGAAGCTTTCCAGCAAAGGTGCTGCAGGTGCTAAAGAATTCAAACTGCCACATCAGTGACGTTAATTAATGGCTCATGCAACAAAGTAGAGAAGAAAATTAAGGCAGTGAATTAAATTCTGAAAGCAAAGTGCCATACAGAGTCGATCTGAGATGGTGCCAAGCCTCTGGAATTTTGTATTTTCTAAGAACCCCAGGCCTGTGTTACGGCCACACTCGGAATCAGAGCGGCTGCTGGTGGAGCAGGGATGATTTTTGCCGAGTTAAACAGGGATGGTTGCAAATTTCCTCTCCAGAGGCTCGGATTTGTAGTACACGGGGTTTTAGCAGCAGTGATCCTGCGTGAATTTCACCAACATTCCCACATCCACTGATTTCCCAAAATGCCAGTCCCAGCTGCCACACGGAATTGTCACTAAGAGCAAACCACAAAGAGATCTCTCACTGACGCTCTCTTCAACTTCAGCGTTTCAGACGCCTCCCAACTTCTCAGATACACCACAGGAGCGCGGGGATGATGGCAAGAAATGACAGATAAAAACCCTTCAAATAACACCTCTTTAAAAATTTAAAGCTCCTTTAAAGCGAGATACTGTATTTATAACTGCTAATGGTAAAGGAGAATGACTGTTCAAGGGATTCGTTTTTAATCAAACATCATGAAATTCAGATTGCAAAAACACACTGAGACTGGCAACATTTTCAAAGCCCAGGGGTTGTCACTGTAGATGAGAGACTCCTGCTTGGAGCAACAAATAACACATCTTCATTGGAGAAAAGTAAAAAGGATTTCACAAACTGAATGAGTAGGGTTGGGAGGTTTGGATTGCTTTTTTTTTTTTTAACTTTGGTTTTGGGGATTTTTTGTCCCCACCCAATTGGGGAAAAACATCTTTCTTACCTCCCTCTGCAATATCAGCTAAACTCAGCCCTTTTAAAGCCTAAAGCAGCAAGGCCAAGAAATACGGTTTCCATGTGTGCTTAATAAAATTACACCCTCGAGAAGACTGGAAGAAAATTCATAATATATTAATTGAATGAGTAATCACATGACCCCATGGACAAGACCTGCAGTGGATTGCAAATTATTTCATTAATTAAAGCAGCTTTGTCTCGAGGTGTGTCTCTCAATTCCAAAACCACGTTAAAAATAAATTTCCCTGCCAGGTTTCCTGACAATGCATTTGATGATTAAAATGAAATGACATTAAAAGTAGGCTGTGCTCTTTACCTTTATAATGGAAATCATATTTTGTTTTTCTCCCAGAGATTCCACAGAGGAAATGGAAATATTTTCATCCAGTATTGTGCATGTCCTTTCCTGGAGGTGCTCTATGTGCTGCCATAATGTTTGCATGGCAAATATTGCTATTTTATACATAATCCCATTTTTTTATAATATTCCTGTCTCTTAAAATAATTATGAAATATTTCTAGTACTCTTAAAATCATGTTTTACCCACATTAATGTTTAGAATAGAACATTCTGTATAAGCACACTGTTAAAAAACAGATTTGGGGCTGGGACAGAACAAGAAAACACCCACTATTCTCAACATCATTCTTAGTACAGAGTATCCCCATTTTCAAACTACAAGTGGTTTTAAGTATAATAAGTAAGGATTGAGGAAAAATCAGTTAAAATTCTTTATCCAAGTTATTTTCTGCATTTACTTCGGAACCAAAATTTGTTTGCCTCGTACAAAACTGAAACTATGAAACTGAAGTCGTGTTGTTCCATTAAAATAATTTTCAATATATTTTCCTGCTCTGTGCTTAAATCCCAGCAATGATGAGCTGCATTTACGCTCCCAAAAATCACTGTCCTGAACATGTACCTGTTAATATTTCCTTCCAACCGCATTTACAAGACATTTCTGCTGGAGTTTCCAACGCAGAAGATGGATTGAGAGCAAGAGCTGTGAGATCTCACCTTCAACCTGTCTATCACCTTCCCTACGTGTGAGCCGAACTCAGCACCAGCTGACAGCACCTTTCCCCCTTCCCCTCCACAGGGAAGCCAATAATAAGCTTTTCAACATTGCCAGAAAGTTCTTCAGGTACAAATGTGTCATTTTGAAAAAGCTTCTCTTGCTGCCTTTCGAGCGTGTTAGTGGTGCTCGCCAGGAGGGCTGGATTTCTAAAAATAAATCTCATTCCCCACCTATTTTTGGTGGGCAGCCACAGAGAAATAGTGCAACTGTGTGTGGAAATGAATAGTGGTGTGCAAAGGTAAATTTTCTGTGTTTAACAGATGTGATCTGAATGAAGAAGCCAAAAAGTGCCTTTTTCTGCAAGTTGTGCTCGATATAGGAAAGTCAAGTGAACTATTTTGAATATTTCTATAAAACACCACAAACTCCTCATACTGCAAAACCAGATTACTGTGGGGTCATTCTCACCGAGGTTTCCCTTCCTATTGCAATTGCTTTCACTCTTCCAAGGGTAACGTGCAACTGCTTTTTGCCTGCATGGGATTACAGGCTGCAATTGAAACCCCAAGCTCTACATTTAATGGCGGGGAAAGAAGAGCTGTGAGGGCACAAAATAAAGGGAGAAATGAGAGAAAGAAGTAAAGAGAAATGTGAACCTACAGTTTAAAAATAACATCTCTTTTCTCCTTTTTTTTTTGGGTTTTTCTTCTGTTTTTAAAGACACTGTCGATCTGATAATGCCTTTCAAATAAAATCAGAAATTAATCAGGTTAACGTCCAGGGGGATAAATAACTCTGTCATTGTGCAGAGGTGAGTTTTGTGTTCAGCTGAGTATCCCTTCCACAATAAAAGCAGGATGGAGCTGATCCTGGTAATGCACTCTGAGGCAGATCCTGCCTGCACTGACAATTTTTTGGCTTTTTTTCCTCTGGCACATGGAGCAGTGGCCACACCGCGATGTCCCTCGGTCACCAACGCCAAGATCTGAGCCCAGCTCAGTGCAAGGAGGGCAGGATGGGGCCTCAGCTGCTGCATCCCTGCCACCGTATCAGCAATTTATGGCACACGATTGTGGGTTGAGGGGATTTATCACCCTTTTCATGCCCTTTTAAAGGCTCTGGATGAATTCTGGTGGTGTGGATGCTGCCAGGCCCTGACTCAGAGCACGACTTGTGCAGGGCCCGCAGGGCTGCCGGCCTGCGGAGGGGCGATGGCCAGGAAATACCCACAAAAGGTGATTTAGGAGTTCATAAACACAAATTGAGGTTTAGACCACTGATAAAGGCTGCCCAGAAGGCTGCAGCACCTGCTGCTCCCTCCCTGCCACAGAGCCACGAGCTCCTCCAGGCAATGCTTTCCCGGGACTGCAGCACCTCTCCATTAATTGATTACATGGCTGAGTTTATCTCAAGTGTCCAAAGTGCTCGGAGCTCCAAAACTCATCCCTCTCCTTTCTGAGAGGACAGAAGGAGCTGCACAAAGCAGGTGCAGAAGACATTGGAAAATAAATTAGTGCATAATTTCCCCTTTTCCAACAATTACATCCCAAATTACATGTGAGACCTTGTGTTCCAGTACCCAGCACTTTCTAAAACATTCATTTGTTCTTTAATTAAGAAATGTGCTTATTTTTATTTCATGAACTGGGCTGTAATGCGAAAGGAGGCAAAAGCTCCAACCCCACTGCTGCCACTGCTCTGTGCGTGGAAGTGTGAGCGCTCCACGGCAGGAATTGTCCAAGGCACAGAGAGCACAAGGCTTTTACAGCCTTTAACATTGGGCATTAATCCTGATCTGGCCATAAAGCTGATTTTTGGGATATCTTGTGTCTAACCACGGAAAAGCAGAAGAAAGCTCATTTTAGCAGGAGCGACGGTGAGCACACAACTCACCTGGGCAGAAAGGCAGAGGGAATTTCCTGGCTGGGACTGGAGAAGGTGACCCATTTCCAGGCCTCCCAGGAATTCCTCCTGGGCACCTCAGCTGCTCTGGAGCCCTTCCTGGGTTTCAGCCGTTTCTGCTGGAAATGGGCACTAATTGAGCCCAGGAGTGGCTGCAGCTCCCCGACACCCCCGTCACCCGTGCAGGCTGAGCCAGCTGCTAATTGCTACACACGAGATTCTTTCATTTCCTCCACTGCTCTAACCACACCTGCATTGCTGGCAACCTGTTAATTACCTGGCAGTGCTTTAATGGGTTATTCCCCTCCACTTCCAGCAAACACGGGGAGATTGCAGTGGATGTACAGCTCTGGCTGCCATAATAGAGCACATTATTAGCAAATACACACCTTTCTTTCCATCCTGTACACACACAGTAACTAAAATATACCTGAATCCCTGCTGAAAGCTCAGATAATATTCGTGTCTATATATGCTCATCTCTCTCCAATATATTCACATCATATCTCTATTTAAATAAATAGTCGATACGAACACACAATACCCATATTCATATACAGCTGTATTTTATTCCACACAGAACAGGGAAAAAATTCCTACTGGGATACACAAAGCAGCTGTGCATAATTAGCCTGGCTTCTGCTTTGCAATTTAAATATTTATATTACAGACGTTTCCACCTTGTTCACACCCGTTACATTTCCGGGCCAGATTACAAAGGATTCCAAGGCAGCGGGGGCAGTTTTGCTGAAATGCAGATGATTAATCCCAAGAAAAGATGGCTGAAGGTTTGCCATCAGCAAGTTTTCAAGTTTGCCCAGAACTGCCCACCTCTGGAAGCAAAGAACTCAGAAACTGCTCTGCTGAGTGGTACCCAAAGCTGAGCGGTACCCATAAATGCAATTCGGATCTCCAGCAGGCAGGATGGGAAAAGCTGTGGAACAGGCTGGTTTGAACAAATAAAGGAGTTTTGTGTATTCTTTGGCTTCCTTTGACTCAGAGGCTTCCTCATCCATGGTTTCATTCCAATTTATTCTTTTGTTTTCCACCAGAGCTCGTAGCAGTGCTTCATAATTAAATATGTAACATTTGGCATTTCAGATCTCTTCTCAATCAAAGTGGTGCTGCTCTGAAGCAAAAATCTTCAGGTTCAGATATTTAATTTTGAGATAGGGTGAATTTACTGAGATATTTCTGCTTT
Organism: Pomatostomus ruficeps; assembly: GCA_013400735.1. Taxonomy (NCBI): domain Eukaryota; kingdom Metazoa; phylum Chordata; class Aves; order Passeriformes; family Timaliidae; genus Pomatostomus; species Pomatostomus ruficeps. The sequence continues at coordinate 142,898 of VYZT01049385.1, forward strand.
CCAGGTCAGATCTATCACTACTTCCAAGTTTTCTACTGCAAAAACCCCAACTCAATAAATCACCAAATAAATGTTTATGCAGAACACAGGAACTTCTGTGACAAAAAGACTCAAGTGCCATCTTAACCCTGGTGCAGGCAGAATCAGAAGACTGGAAAACTCCAGATTCTACTTTCACCTAGATAAAAGTATTCTATATCCTTTTCTATCCTTTTCTAATGGCTCTTTGTGACTTTTTTTTTTAATTGTTATTTTTAATCTTTCAGAAAAAAAACAACCTGCAAGCACACCCTCTGATTTCCCGCTGTCCTGTGGGATTTATAGGTCAAAAGAAAGAAGAAAACTTTGAGACTTCACCAAATTCAACGCAATTGGATTCATTTTAGAGCTTTGGTAACCTTCTTCTGCCAGAGGCCAGCAAGGATTGCAAGGAGCAAATAAAGAGAGTCTGGAAAACAGTTCCACAATGTCTGAAATGCATCAAAGCTGGCAGCGGGTGTGTGAAAGTCAATGGTGTTGTATTTATTTCTGCCACTTTGCTAGGCCAGCCTGCCTGCTGTTTACCCTTCCTGGACTCTTGTGACTCCATCTATCACATGCAATCCCATTCCTATTAATTTATGCACTAAACTTGTTAGGTTAAGTCTGAAAAAACCTCCAACCACCCTGATGAAAAGGCCCCGTTTCAGCACCGGTTTCCATTTACCTGAACCACTGCAGTATTTCCAGTGCAGAGCTACCAGTGGCACTCAGCCCCTTCCTCGTGCTTTATCCATCTCTACAAATTCCTGCTTTATGCTGCTGAAGGCCCCTCCAGGCCATTCTTCTGAATTCCTTCTGTTTCCTCTCTAAATGTCTCCAAGTGTCCCTTTATTCCCAGCAATTATTTATGGACATCTGTCAGTCCGGGCTCCTTGGCTGGAGTGCAATGGATCCAGGCTATTGTGCAGCACGCTAAACAAATCAATTTTTTTTTTTTTTTAAATGCAATTCTCGAGCAATTTTCCTAAACCACTGCAGTTGGGATTTTACCCCACTGGGTTTGCAGCATATTGTTGCGAGTCACATAATGTCAAAAGTGTTTAAAATAATTCCTGTTAAGTGCCTGCAGCAAGAGAAACGAGGGGGCTGCCAAGTTCATTTAACCCTTCCCAGCCTTTCAAGGGTGAAAACCCAAATATTTCTGCCTGGCCCTGGAATCCGTGGGGTGGGAGCCACCCGCGGGACTGTGCTGAGGTGAGGCTGCTGCGAGCCACGGATCCTCAACCCCTGAGCTGGCAGCTGGAAAAATCAGAGATCTACAGGAAATTAACTGGGCCATAACTCAGAAAAAAAACCCGTGAGAAATCAGCAGTACAGAGAGCACAAAACCCATTAGAGCCCGCCCGAAAATCGCCATCAGTGTCACCGAGCCGGGCCCAGCCATTATTTTCTGGTACACAGATGCTGACTGCAGCCTCACACAGAAATGGGAGCCGGTATCAATATAAAAACAACAAATCAAACAGTTCCTACTGCTCTTCCAATTTATTTATTTATAAGAAATATCCCCCAAGTTTGCAGTTCCTCCAGGAAAAGGCCCAGTAGAACCCTCAGCACAGCTGTGGTCACTTTAAGCACACACTTGGGAGTGCTTTTGTTAGGGTTTGACTCTGGGCTATTTTCAGAACCATGGTAATTTTCCCTGAAAAGAGCTAATTTACTGTAACTAACTATATTATTAAATTTCCCTAGGAACGATATATCAAGAAGGAAATCTGCAGCAATATCACCTGGCAGTCACATATTTTTATCATTAATTATAAGATCTGGCGAGCCCTAGCTTGAAATTCCGCTGAATGCTCATTCTAATTCACTTTATATTCCCAGCAATTATAGGCAGGTATTTGCCTCTCCAGAAATGTGATGGCACATAAATTGTAGGTGTCCAAATAACCAGTGGTGTTTACTGTGAGTTGAAAAATCACACACACAAAAATGTGAACGGCCTCAGCGACACAGAAAATCTATTTAAACACCATCCAAACTCATCCTCGCCGGGACTGTGCTCAAAGGACTCTTTAATTATTCATAGACAGATTAAATAAATACAAAAATCCCACACTCTGTCCATGTTTTCTTCAGTTTTGGTGGATTTATACCCGTCTCCAATGTAAACTTAGAAGGAAAAAGGTGAAATTCCCACTTTGCACAGAGATTGTTATTTGCTTTGAATCTTAATCATATCCGAGGGGTATCATTGATTCCAGAGACGAATAAAAAGCATGAACCTAAATCAAAGCTCTTATTTCCAACTAATATACCTTTTTTTCCTCTTTTTCTTATTTTTTTTTACTGCAGAGACCTGTATTTCAAAAACCATTACCTGCTGTCCTAAAGCTGTGCTGCTCCCGCTTGTTGTCTTCGCTGATTCCAGAGATGAATAAAAAATATGAACCTAAATCAAAGCTCTTATTTCCAACTAATTTCTCTTCTTTTTTTACCCCTTTCTTATTTTTTTTTACTGCAGAGACCTGCGTTTCAAAAACCATTACCTGCTGTCCTAAAGCTGTGCTGCTGCTGCTTCTTTTTTTGCGGAGGAAGAATTCGGTGAGCCACAAAACCAGCAAGAAAACTTGTACGATATGACAATAAATAATTTATCCAAAGAGAATTTGTTCAGGTAGACAGGACTGACCTGTGGCAGACCCCTCCATGACATGCCCGACGTAGGGACCCTCCTTGAACATGGGCCGGTTGTCGTTCTGGTCGATGACCGACACGTCCAGGCGGACGGGACCATCGACGGTTTTCCCGTTCATGTCCACGACCTCGACCTCCAGCTGCACGGAGAGAAAGAGGAGCAGAGTCAGGAGTTCAGTGAGAGGAAGAAAATCCAGCTCTGAGCAGCGCTGCTGCAGCCAGACCCTGCCAAAGGTCTGTTGGACGGGCTCAGAGCAGATTTCTCCTCTAAGCTAAAGAGAGAGGCAGATGTACATTCACGCAGAGATAGCCCTTGGCAGCTTGAGAATGCCATATTGCCCAAAGAATGAACAGGCTGGAGCTTAAAAACCAAAAAAAAACAAGACCCCTTGCAGATTTGATGCTAACCATGTGAAGATTTGGTTAGAATTTGTTTCTTTACTTTTTTCAAGCACATTGGAAGTGGTCACACAGAGAACTATCAAGGTAAAATTGACATTAATGCTCACTTAACAGCCTTTATTTGTATGAAAATAAAACAAAAACACAAAAAAAGCAGGAATTCTGTAGACATTTAGGCATTTTCTCAATGGTGCTGGCATGAGGTGGTTTTTAGGCCATTTTCAGAGTTTTCTGGGTTTTCTAGTAAGTTATAGAGGGATGGGAGGACATCTGCAGTCTCAAACGAGCACACGCTCACATCACCTGTTGAACACAAAGCTACATGTGCAGCTGAAGGTTTATTTAGGACTTTACTTCCAAAACCTGGAGAGAAAGTTCCTGTTGTACATCTCCACCCTCCAAACCATGTGCAAAGTCCCAGTGAGTCACGAGGGCAAACCATGCCACAACTCCTCAAACAACAGAGAAATCAAGTTCGACTGCACCTGCGTGCCATACCTGCGGCTCTGTCCCCTCGCAAGAAATCAATAAAACACAGCAATGAACGCGTCTGAGACACCACTATCATTCTCACCTGCCCTCCCCACCCCAGACTCAACTCTGTAATGGAGTTAAGCCAGCCAGAAAATGAACCCGAGCTCCGACGTTAATATCGCTCTGGCGCAGTCCTTCCCTGAGAAAGCGGTGCCAGCAGGGCCTGGAAGGCTCCGAGCATTTTGTTTATGCTGTTAATTTATTCTTCACTGCCCTGTCTCATACCTGTAAGTTATTTATAACTGAGTGATAAACCCTGCTGGGAAAGAAATAGGTCAGAATCCTAATTCGTTATTAAAATGGATGGCTCATTATCACCTCTCGCTGGATTTTGTTATGCTCATAAATACCTTCCAGTTTTTGAGTTCACCGTGTTGGGTGGGAGTAGGAGTGACTGTTGTGGGTAAGATGCCTGCTCACAACACAGTTTGTAAACAGTGTCACCATCCATCTGAGCATCTACTCACTGCTGATCCTCTCTTGTCTAGGAATGTTCTTGCAAGACTCTCCCAAGCCTGATGTTTTATTTTATGGCTTGACAGCTTCCAGGCAGGCAAATATTCTGATTGGAATGATTCCTGTAGCTTTGGCACAGCTGGAGCTTCCTGGGGGCAGCTGCCGCTTCAGCTGTCGGGCTTGGCCAGCTCTGAGCCCCAGGGCCAGTGCAGGAATCTTTGAGGCACAGGGTGTGGTGGGGACTGGGAAGGAAAAAGCTGCTGCACTCCTGAGCTGCACTGAAGTCAGATACAGGTTCAGCTGCAGCTGGAAACTGCTGACAAAACGAATCACAGAAGAGTTGGGCTTGGAAGGGACCTTTAAAATTCATCCATTCCACCCCCAGCCGTGGCAGGGACACCTTTCCCTGGGCCAGGTTGCTCCAAGTCCCACCCAACCTGGCCTTGAAGGTTTCCAGGGATGGGGCAGCCACAGCTTCCCTGAGAAACCCATGGCAGTGTTTTACCACCCTTCTTGTAATTTCCCTTTCCTTATATTTAGTCTAAATCTGTTCTCTTTTAGCTCAAAACTATTACTTTTTGTCCTGTCCCTGATAAACCTTTATCCCCAATCTTCCTGTAATCCTCTTCTAGGTACTGAAAGGGGCTCTGAGGTCTTCCTGGAGCCTTTTCTTCTCCAGGCTGAACCCGGCTCTCTCAGCTTGTCCTTACAGGAAGGATGTTCCATTCCTCCGTTCATTTTTGTGCCTCCTCTGGACCCACAAGTCCAAGTCTGTCCTGTGCTGAGGACTCCAGAGCTGGACACTTTATCACAGTCAAAACTGACTCATCAAAACTGTGTTAATTGCTTTGGGCAGTGAAAGAAGAGCAATATTTCTCTGTGAAATTCCAGGAAATTAATTTTCAAATTCAAGATAATTTGCTCTTAATCTGTCTCTCAGTATCAAGTGACTGCACTGCTCATTGGAAAGAACAAAGGCTTTGCTAAATTTAAAAAACTACTTCAGCTGCTTTATCAAAATTGTAAGTCATTTGAAACAAAGGCTGATCTAACACGAGTTTTTGGGGTTTTTTTCTCAGACTTGCACAGATTAAGGAAAAGAATGAGAGATTCTTATTAACAACTGAAATAGATTTACTTTATCTCTGCCAAGTCCACTGCATCTGAGAGCAACTGTCCAAAAAATTTGGCATGACAGGTCTGTAGGAACACTTACATGATCTCTTCTTCATTCTATTAAGATGACAGAGGACTTTATTTTATTAATCTTTGCACAATAATTTTCCAGCCTGTCCTAAGCAGTATGAGTTAACTCTCCACTCCTTTTAAACTCCTTCTTCTATGAGGTTTTCAAAGTAAAACCTGCAGCTCTGAAGTTGTGACCGTCTATCTTTATATGACCAGCTTGTGAAAGAAGCTCTCTGATATCTTACCTTGCTTCCTCATGAATAAAGAACAACAAACCTCCCCCAAAGTAAAAAAAAAAAGAAATCCATAAAATCTGCTCACAAAATAACAACAGAAGTTTATTGTTATTTCCAAAAACCCAACACGCGGAAGTGAGAAAAGCATTCAAGTAAAAGACAATATTGGCACTTTGAAGAGGCTGTAAATAAAACCAGGTGGGAAATTGGATTGTCCTGATGAACAGAACTGTGAGATTTCAGGCTCTCCATGCAGAAAGCAAGAAAGCCTCGCTGGTTTTAATGCAAAACTTGTCTGATGTAGGAGAGATACTGAATTAATTCTTTTGATATCGAGAAACTGTGATGGCACATTTGGGAAGCGTCTGAGTTCCTACCTGACTGTGACAAGGGAGCTCCAAGGACAAGTCCTAAGCATAAGGACAGACTGAAAAAACAACCTGCAGGGTTCTGTCGTTGTTTATTTTGTGAAAAGCTGATGCTTTCAGTGTTTCTGCTGAGAAGTTATGGGATTATGTTCATGGGGGTGGAAACTGCACGGTCCCTTCCAACCCTAACCATTCCCTGATTCAATGATAATGATGAAGTTCTGTCCATCATAATCCAAACTGGGATTTTCAGGAAGTCTTGGGGCTAAATCCGAAATTCATTTTTTGGCACAAGCGCACATGGAAACTACAGAGAATAATTAAGGCTTTAGGAGGATTTTTGCACCTCACAACACAAAACCCCACAGTCAGACCCAAATCAGACTTTGACTGTTACAACTCAGAAACTCTGATCAAATGAGGCACAGCAATGGAACTGGGAACAGCAATAAAACCCCCAAAGTGCAGGCAGTGAGAGGTTTTATCCTGTCTATCCCAACTCCTCTCCCTTCTCAAAATGGATCATTTCCAGACTTCCCACCCAATTTCCCTCAGCACTTCCAAAGCGAGGCTCTTCCATCACCCCAGATAAAATGATCTCCTCGCAAGTTAAGCTTATGCAAAGTTGCTCGTTTTGAGCTTTCTGCTTTATTTTAAATAGTCTGGAGTCCCTTCTCCTCTGCAGTCAGCAATAACATTTACATGGAAAGATAACCAGTCTCGTTCTTGCCATTGCTTCAAGTCATTCCAAAGGTTTCTCTTCACACAAGGGTTGTTTTCACTCATTTATTGCTCTTGGTGAAACGATTCTGGAGAGCCACCTTCCTCCCCTGCATATAAATGTCGCTTTTCACTCTGCAGCTGGCCAGCCAATGGCCCACAGAAAATCACATCATAAATTGGGAGATTTTCATAAGTAAATCTGGAATATCTTTTAGTGCTTAATTATCTTCAGAGCCTAAGACAGGCTATTTAGTCATTACCTGCCATGGAATTTTAATTTCCAGTTGGTTGCCCATAGGAATGTTTCTCGTGGAATTTTTCTATTTGTTTCAACAGATGGTTTTTCTCCTTGTTCCTCGTGCCCTGCTGCACAGGAGCACTGTGCCATCCAAAACACTGCCCCACCACCCCCTGCCCCACCTCAGTCCTTCTGATCACTGCTGGATTTATTTATTCATCAGATTAATTACTGAGAATGCTTGTTAGATTTATTTATCATCAGTTTTTAAGTGTGGATTGACAGTAAGGAAATAGACTTACAGATTTATTTTATAGATATTATTTTAAGATTTCCTATTTTTAATGTTTAAATATTTGCAAAAAAATTGTTTCTTTGCCAAGATTCCTTCTGATATTCAGAGAATATTTAAGGTTTTCTGTAATATCAAACACAAGTAATTAGGAATTTTTCAAAGCTGCAGTCCATCTTTGGCCCCAGGTGGATCCCTGTATTTTCCAATGTCACTTTCTCAGAGGAACAGCCAGGTTGCAGGAGAGAAAACTGGGTTTAATGGTTCAGATTGCATGAGAGAAAACTGAGTTTAACTGGTGAGTTATGCAAAAGCCCCAGGGGCCAAAGGAACTGGGGACAGAGGAGGGAAGGCTCTGACAGGATCACAGAATTCTCTCTGTGGGGCAGGAAGCCCAGCCCCCTGTGGGCAGCGGAGACGGGAGCTGCCCCAGGGCTCTGCCACCCCCACCGAGCTTCCCCACGGGCTCTGGGTGTGTTCTCAAACCTTCCCAACCCCACAAATCCCCGTTTTAGGCCATGGAGGAGGAATGAGGAGCTCACACTGCAGCCATCCTGATGAATTAGGAATTAGAACCGACGGAACCGACAGCCACAGAGTGTTTCAAAAGAGAATCAGCCACAAAAATCAGAGAGGCAGAGGGCGGCAGACAGAGATGAAATGACTTCACCAAAGCCACGGACCAGACAAAATTTAAATCAGGCTTGGATCTGGGTTTCTGATCTCTGCACACAAGAGTGATGCCGATATTCCACCTCTTGCTGAGCAAGTGATGTAAAATTAGATTTACAAAGGTTATTAAGCTACCGACATGTGCACAGCATGATTTTTCAAAGTGCCTTATGAGACTGGATAATATATCCTATTAAAATCAAAACACCTTTGAAAGAACTTTGAAAACCCAGTTGTCCTCTCAGTGTATCGTTTTTCCCTCCATTACACACTATTCTACATCTGTAAAGACACAAAAACACAAGTGAAGATAATTTTATGCATCCTCACAACAGAAAGCCTCAAAGAATCTCTCACATGGCTACAAAAAATCGAATTAAAATAACTTCTGAGGCACACATCCTGCTAGGTATTATCTGGGAGCTGAAATGAGAATGCCCACTCCAAAAATAACCTCGGTGAACAAATGAGGAGAACATCCCTCGAATCCGTGGAGCAGCAGAGCTCTTCAAGGAGCCACGTGCCCTGCACACAGACCAGAAGTATTAAGGCTGATCACAGAAATACTAATTAAAATCTGCCCATATCACAAGAGAACACATGTTGATCCCTCAAAAAAGGGAGCAGGGATGGGGGAGAGAGGGAAGGTATCAGGATTCACCAAAGCAATCAAGGCTAATCACCACAAAAATATTAAAGGAATCAGAAAGAGACAAAGTCGGCCTGAAATAAAGGATTAAGACATAAGCTGTGCCAGAATTTTTCGGCTCTGTGCTGCACCACAAAACCAACAAAGACACTTACAAGAAAAAAACCCGAGAAATAGCTTTGCACTTTTAACAGCTGCTGGCGTTATTTGACACTGCTCAAAATAACTCCAAACGTGCAGGAAGTGGCAAGAGTTTAACAGATTTCATCTCGTGGAAGGAGTCAAGAAGCAGCAGGGTCAGAGAGAGCCCGCAGTTAATCAGACCAAGGACTGAAATGCAAGATCTCAAATGCATGGCTGAGGAGGAACCCGACTTCTTCAGGCAGGAGAAATAAAGGTCAGCGCAAATGCCAGGTCTGTAGCACATGTACACACATTTGGCTTTGTTATTATTGCTTAAAATCTCTGTGCCTGCAAATGAGTGGGAAAGGTCTCGGGAGTCAAGGACCAGCCAGGCTGATTCCAGGCTGCTGTGGAGGTAACAGAGCAGCTCTCCCGATTTTTAACCAACAAAACGAGGAATTCCAAGAGCTCTTGTCCAGAAGACTCCTCAGGCTGGGCTGGATGGGCTGCAGGTCGCCGCTGCCTTGCACCAGAGTTTGCAGCTGCAATAGCCCAGCCTCCCTGCCCTGTCACTGTCCCAGGGCACAGCTGCAGCCAGGACACCTCCAGAGCCCATCCAAGAGGGAAATAGGAGAGCTTGGGATCCAAGTGTCAAAGAAAACACTTCGGAGACAAGTTTGTCCTGGTGAAACTCCTGAGAAATTTGCTTATCCTGTAAACAAAATCGCTCTTCTCTTCCAAATTTGCTCTTCCAAAACACTTTGGAGACAAGTTTGTCCTGCTGGAGCTCCTGAGAAATTTGCTTATCCTGTAAATAAAATCGCTCTGCTCTTCCAAATTTGAAATGGAATCACCATATTTTATACTCTACATTTGGCACAGCCTTGTAAGGTGCCATTCTACAGCATTTCTAAACTTCACCTTCTTGAAGGTTGGTCTCCAGAAGCCCGAAAAAGAGAACAGGATGAGATTTATTTGTTTCTGCTTACAGGATCGAGATGGCCATACTGCAAATCCTACAGGCTTCGTGTAACAAAACTCACTCACATTTCAGAGCTGCAAATCTCCCATCACCGAGGGTTTGCTGTGAAGATTTGGGTGTGGTGCAAGGTGTCAGCCTTCCCCCTTTTCCAGCACACAGCATGTGGTGATAAACTGTTTAATGTTCTCGTTGGGTATCTACACTCTCCCTTTCTCAGTCATTTATTTAATTTTTTAAAATTCTGCTAAATCTCCTTCCAACTCGCTTCCCAACCCTGGCAGCCTCTCCTTCACTCAGAGCACCCATGTTACCCACAGGACCCGCGTGTTTGGCCACGTCCACCCCTCCCTGCCTCCTCCTGTCCCTGCCAGCACACACTGGGCACTTCGCTGCCCGCTCGCCGAGCCAGGGCTGACACATTTCCACGCTGACAGGAAAGGTGTGGGAAACCCCAGCTCCAGGAGTGGCTCCCCGCTGGCTTTGGTTACACTCATCAGGAAAAGTGACTTTATCGATCCCCCTCAATAGCATCATCAGAGCTGGGGAGCTGTTATATTAAGGAGGTTGATTTTTGACATCTGAGTGGGTAAATACGTCAAATACGCCCAGAAGTGTTCAGTTCACACTCGGCTTTCCCTGCACTCCGTGCCCTCAGCAGCTGGGGTGATGCACAAGCACCAGAGGTAACAAAACCCTGCTTATCCCACCCTGTTATTCCAAACTAAAGGAGGTTTTGCTGATTTTGTCCACAGTCAGCTTTATTGAATTTCACATTATGCCTAGTTGGTTTTGGTTTTTTTTTTTTTTCCAAAAGGGTTTTTGTGGCAGATCTTTTCGCAATTCAGACAGCTGATCTTCCTGGTAAGAACAGCAAAGCAGATCAGCACATCCCAGCTCACACACACTGAGCAGTTCCTCTGGTTCACTTCAACAGTGTCGTGTTTGGTATTTTTTCTATCAGATCTACATTTTAGACATAGAAAAAAGAAAGTATCTGAACGATTTCCACATTGTTACAGTAGAAAAACAGTTTGCAGCCATGGATGTCATGGAAAGATATTCCAAGGGCAGCCTGATCCCAAATAAAATCTCATTTCAAGTCACCTCTTCTCTCTCCCTTAACTGAGACTTTGTCACTTGTACCATGTTGGGCCCTCTCTCTGCATTAATTGTGAATAAAGGAAAATTTAGTCAATGAGCCTCCAATTAGGTAAATTAACACAGAAAAAGGCTTTTCTGAGCAGGCAAAGAGTTCTAATGTAATTCCTGAAAGATCAGCGAGCATCTGCTCTGTAGTGACACATCGAGAGACGGAATTTATCTCATGTTCTTTTATTTCCCTTGCTCGCATTCCACCCAGGAACTTTCCGAAATGCTTCGCTGGTCTTCGGCTCTCATGACAACATTACCTGTTAAAACTATTAATCTCAAGGTGTAATTTGCAGTTCTAGCGTGCCTCGCTGGATTTATTTATTTTTTTTTAAATATCTCAGTCAGCCATAATTTACTGCGTTGAACACGCTAGGAAGGCGCCTCCTCAGTACATTTTCTGCTCCACCACCACTTTCTCCTTAATTCTGAGATCTCAAAAGATGATTTACAGCTCACAACAGCGATTCCTGTGCTGCACTTCCATAAAATCCCATCTCAGACCGAACCCACACACCGCTGACTACTGATTCATCACTGACTTCAGGACTTTATCCATGCCCCATTTCCACACCTTCTCTTTTTCTCTCCCTCACGCTTCTCCTAAACTCCAAATCATGACAACCTTATCTGAGCAATTTTCTGAGTTCTAACTCTCACAATGTCAACTTCTGTCTTTTCTTACCCTTTTCAAACTCTTTTTGCTATTCACAAATACTAACAGACATGATTTTGAGTCCAAAAATGCAACCAAAATGTATTTTTTGCAAGGATTATGCTGTAGACATCTATTTTTTCACTGCTTGCATCAAGCTGCGTTGGTTGTATCAACTGGGAAGAAAATGCTTACATGGGATATTGTATTTGGCAAAGGGAGAATCGGAAAGTCATAGTTATTGCAGCGAAAAGTAAAGCCTGGATAATAGCAGTCACAAAATTCATTAAATGTTCTTTGAATTAAAAAATGCAAATTAAAAAACCTTTTTGAATTACGGCAATCAGCAAGACCCTTTTTTTCATGTACCCACAAACCAAATGATCACGAAAGGGGTAAATTCCAGAGCTCATCCCAGCGTATTTGCTTCTCCTATTGCACAACTGTACCTCAAAAACCTGGGAAAGGTGTCCCTGGAACCCACAGAGATGCTCACTAACAGAGTACTGGGGTGAATTAAAGGCATGACAGAAATAAAATTATATCCTGTAACAAAGGAAGAGCAATTAAATGAAGGCAACTCATTTAAAACAAAGAGGTTTGCTGTGGCAAGACTGGAAAATTAAACTGACAGTAGAAATAAATATACAAAGGAGAATTCTTGCATCGTTTCGAGTTGTTAAAATCTACTGGGGTGTAGCAATTTTTAAACTTGAAATGACCTAGAACAGGAAATCCTTGAAGAGACTTTTGAGGCTGATGCTCCAGAGCAACTCAGGGACTCCTCGCACAGATCAGACTATTCAGCCTTGGTGTGTTTGATCCCAAAGTGGCACTGAACTCACAGAGTGATGGAAAATCCTCCTGTGGGGTTTTGTTCCATTTCACTCCCCTTGAGGAGTGCACTCCCCTGTGTCAATTAAGGGATTAACGCCCCAGTACAGACATTTTCTAAAAATAACCGGCCTGTGTGCTAAAATCAGAACTTTTTTAAGTGATAGGGAGGTATTTTAGCAGCACACTATGATTTGCTTTAAATGTATTTAATTATAGCTTGAAGTGTCACTATTTTTGCCAATGTAATTGCAATAGTCCCGTGGAGTACAGATAATGCATTATTGCACAAGTTCGTGTCTAAAAAGAGGAAAACCTGATTTATTCACCGAATTCTGGTCAGTGCCTGGGTGTAGTCCTGTCTCTACTCCTTTGTTCCTGTCACCTTGTTGTTTCTAAGTTGACAAACACAGCAAACTCAATAATTGGCCCTTGCTGGTCAATAAAACAACAATTAGTGGCAAATTGCATGAAAGTTCCTCCCTCAGTTCTGCTACATCACCAGAACCTGTTCCTCTCCTTCCACTTGGCAAGGTGACTTCTCATCAGCATATTGCTGCTCCAAACATGAGATAATTTCTTTTATTGGGAGTCACCTATTTATAAATCTATCACTATTAAGTGACTCGCTGGCTCGATGCGGAACACACAGAGAAACTCAGCCCGATCGATCCCGAGGGTTTGATTTTGGAGCTGCAATCAGTAGCAATCCATCAGCCCCACGGAGCCTATCAAAAAGAGTGAACCATTCTGGTTTTAATTGAGGAGTTTGGTAGGAGTTTTGTAGAACTAAAGGTTTGCTATTATGGTACCAAGTAAATCCTAAATGCTGTGGCATGGGAATAACAAAAGGCACCTAAAGCCATGTTTGGAAGGGATATGAATGATTCTGGGATTCTATAAGGAAAGTAAAATCAACCAAAAACAAACAAACAAACAAAAAAACAACTTAAAATTTTTAGGTCTACTTAGGAAGGCAAAATCTTTTCTTGGACCTAAAGAAGGCCAAGAAGAATAATTTCAGAATTCTGTGTTTGTTTCATTTCACGTCAAAGAGAATGGGAGCAAAAGGAATCACAGCAAAACCTGGGTAGGTTGATCATTTTTGTGGAGGTGCAATGTTTTATTAACTCCAGTTCCCTTCGTGCCAAGGCAGGGCTGTGTGTGTTCAATAGGTGGCACTCTGTGCTCTCCTGCCAGCGGCTCTCACCCTCGCAGCTGACAGGCACTGCCTGCTCTGGCTTTACTCACCTGCCCTGATTTCACCACAGACACCACTCAGAAAGAATTGCTTTTCATCCGGAGCCAAATGAGCTTCACACCGAACAATCCAAAGGAATTGGAAGTTTTAACCACGGAAAAATATGCTTGCAAGAAACGCGTTTTAACTGAACAGACCTTCATCTCTCGCTAAGAGGTCAAAAAATAGGCATGAATATGGATTGCCTCTTCTGCAAGGAAGCAAAATTGTGTAACAGGAACATTTTCCTGCAGAAAAAAAAAACCCCTTCAGAGAAGGAGTCACTGAGTGTTCAGCAGAATGTTGGGAATAAACCCTTTAAACAGACACACTACTAAACACAACGCTCGCAGCTCATCAGATCCTGACATGTTCTGGAATATGAGAGCACCAAACTGTGTCACTTAGCTGCGTTTGACAGCAGGTAAATTATATCATGTAAGAGCTGAACTAAAATGCAGTTGTTCACTAAAAAATAAATCTTGATCTACACAGGATTTTCAATGTTATAAAAATGTTCTACCACTAATGAAACAACAGACAAGCAAAGTGACATTAAGTTTATTTTTCTGCTTCACCCAGCAGAAGATCATAGAGAGCAGAACGGAATAAATATATGGAAATATCTTTTTTCTTTTTTAACCTTTTTCTCTGCACAGGTTCATTTTCAGAACCACATTTACCTGTCAGAATTACCCACCAAAGGCTGCAGCTGAGCTCATTTCACCTTCAGCTGCTGAGCTCAGCTGAGTGGCTGTGCTGAGTGACCCCTCAGTCCCACCCTGACCCCACCTCCCTTACACATTTACAGGGCTGGAATGTGCAATTTCCACCCCAAAGCCTCCTGGCAGCACATGCTGGTGTGCTGATCCCATCCAAGAGCAGGACTACTATTTTAATTCTATAAATATCCAAATTTATTAAACTCCTACCGTTAGAAACCAGAGGCACCAACAGCCACTGCTGCCACCCCAGCAAACCTGGTGCTTGCTGCACAAATAACTTGACTTGCTGCTCTTTCAAGATTCACATCATACACCTGATTTTGGCTTTTCATGGTATTTAATATCTGTATAAAATATTTATTCATTTATAGATGTAGCTGCATGATTTAACAGACAAACCCCACAACCTAGAGGTGGGCTCACATTGAAACCCGCAGTGCAAAACCATATTTGCAGTTGCCAATAGCTGTGAACACCCAATTTTTACCCAAAAAAGGTTGATTTTATTGATGGAATTGTCTCAAATCTTCAGTATTTCCTGGAAAAAATGCAAACTGGTTTTCTGTGCTCTTGTTTTTATATCCATTGCAGTTTTACAACCTGATCCCAGGAAATGAGATCAATGACTAACAGGATGCTTGGTCAGCTTTGGAGCTGGGTATTTTTTAAAGTCCTTCCCACGAAGAGAGAATCTTGGTATCAGGGTTCTTTTTGGCCATCACACAGCAAATATGGTTGGTTTCATTCTTGTCATAATGAAACCTTAATTTGTATAAATTTACCTCTAAAGATCCGGAGGCCAACTAAAAAGTGCACCAAAGAAAGAAAAAAAACAGGTGAATTCTGTATTTACCAAGGTAATAATGACAGCCTAAGAAATATTTCTCTAATGATCACTCAACCTTCTTATTCCCTGTTCTTTCACTGCCAAGAAACTTCACTTTTCTGTCACCAAGGGAGTTTTCTGTGCATTCACGTTCCCTCAAGTAAATTTTACTCCAAATTTGTGCATTATTAACGGCAACATTTCTTAGACTCATTCCTTGCTCCTTCCACCAACAAGCCCAGCAGCTCATTTGCCTTAAGCAGAATGCAATCAGGAGGTATCGTATTTATTTGACAGCTTTCTCATTTTCTCAATTCTGGGTAATTTGACAGGGACCATTACGGATCTGTAACTAGTCTCTCTGAATGACTTTCACAAGGTTAGTTCACTTATTAATTGACCCTTGGTAATGGTAATTTAAGAAGCATATTAATCTCATCTGTCAGTTCCAACACATACTAGATGTATAAAATAATTTGTCTTCTGCAAGGAGCCTTGCAACAGAAATGAAGTGTCTAAATTTTTAATTAATATACATTTTCTTTCAACAAATGAGATTGGAGTGGAGGAAGACTTCTTTCCCGTGGTTTTCTTTATTCTGCTTTAGAAGTCCTGCTTTTTCCCTTTGTGAAGATAAACACAATTTCACCAGTCAACAGAGCCTATGATCCAAATAATCTTCTATAAAGGACATTCTGGTATTTTTAACAGATTCCTGAAACTTTAAAATGTGCAAACAAAGCATTTGGCACTTCACCAGCAATGTCTTATTACATACGCAGATTAAAGGTTTCTGGAATTAAGGAGATTTAAGACACAAAGAACATTAAATAGAAGATTACTACTCAGAAATTGAAAAACTTCAACCAGCATCAGATGCTTGAAGTTGCTGTAATCTTATCAAATCTGGTTTTCTGATGCATCAGAGCTTGAGCAGAGCCTGCAGTTTATGTCTGAGAAAGGAGCACTCAACATTCTTAATCCCAAGTAAGGGCTTTATGTAACTTCTCCCTCTTTATTGCTTTCATTAACTGAATTATGGGCACAGTTGACAGCAAGGGAACTGTGTAAAGAAACACTTGTGCCCTTGGTGAGCCACCTGCACCTCGTGAAACACGGGGGAGATGGAGCTCCTCACCTAAAAACTCCAGAGGGCACAAGCTCCCACTGAGGAACTGCACAGCTCTCATTAGGGGCGGCACAGAAATCCTGGGGGCCGCGTGTGAAAGCGGCAAATTCAAGAAAACACGAGGTGAAAGCTGAGGTGGGTCCTTCAACCCTGTTCTACCTCACTTGAGCCCAAAGGGCAAAGAGACTCCTGCAAGGAGCCTTTACCAGAGCAGAGCCCAGCGCTGAGGGCTCAGGGAGGCTGTGCTGAGGAACAGGTCAGGCCAACGCTCCTGCTGCACCTGCAGCACCGGCAGCCTCGGGTATTGGCACCTCACCTGGCAGCAGATTCTGCTATCACCGTCCTGCAGCTGCGCAGAATCCTGTCAGTCCTGCAGGGCTCAGAGCCCCACCAGTCCTGCACAGAGCCCCTGCCCATCCTGCAGGGCACAGAGCCCCAGCAGTCCTGCACAGAGCCCCAGCAGTCTTGCACAGAGCCCCACCAGTCCTGCAGGGTGCAGAGCCCCAACAGTCCTGCACAGAGCCCCACCAGTCCTGCAGGGTGCAGAGCCCCACCAGTCCTGCACAGAGCCCCTGCCCATCCTGCAGGGCTCAGAGCCCCTTCAGTCCTGCACAGAGCCCCTTCAGTCCTGCAGGGTGCAGAGCCCCACCAGTGGGGCACAGAGTCCCTCCAGCAGCAAAGGTGTCACAGCCTCACAGGATTAACCCAGCAGAGCAGAGGGGCGGGCGGTTTTTGCCATCACTGGGCCTACACCACGCTCACAGAGGGCCTCCAGGGAAAAGGGAATCTGGAGATTGCTGAGGGAACCTGACCGCAGGAACCAGGTGGGGGAGCAAATGCCATGGGAAGCCACCACACAGTGCTGGTGTTTTCTGCCATGGAAAGCTCCCGTGGATCAGGAATGGGAAGCAGAAGACTCTACACCATCCCCTCATATGACTCTACATGAGACTCTTTCCCCAGTAACAACCCCTCCGTGTTATTCAGATTAATCTGCTTCCAAACAGGAGCAACACATCCCAGACCAAAATGTTGCCAACCATACTGGCCAATGCTCCCTGGCTTAAACTCCCACAAGTTCCAAACACACTCAGGTCCGGCCAATAGCTCGTTAAGAAGTAACTGATCATGAAATGAAGCAAATATCTTCTATAAATGCATTATGGAAGATATAAGCAATTATACTCTGATCTCTTGTTTGCTGAAGCTTGTCCCACTGCAGTATTTAAGGTACTAACAACTCTGATCATTAAAATCTAGAGGCAGAAAGACTAAAACCACAACTTTAACTTCACAGAATTTTACAAGCACATGAATATCCATTTCCTCGCAGCCAGCATGACAGGTTTTGTTGGCAAGTATTTCAGATACTTTAAAAAAACAAAAAAAGGCAACCATCCTATTTATTGGCGGTATCGTCATAATGTCACCCCCACTGTTACAGTCACGGTGTAAACAGGTATTCAAGCAATTCTTTAAAAAAACAAATTACTCACTTGACAGAAGATAGTGTCTCTTTCAGAATCATTAGTGTCAATCATGGGAGTACAAGTTTTAAGTGCTGTTGAAATTCAAGCTACTTAAACAATTGATCATCATATGGAATAGCTTCAGCACTTCCTACAGCCCATGAGCAAATCCGGTGTTCAAAACTCGGCTCTAAAACTCCATCTTTATTTTTAACAATACAGGAAAAACCGACAGCAAAAAACAATGCCTAATCCTTCACTCAGTTTCCTAATTTTTAACTTTTTAAGGTTAAAAATGCTATGATTTTTTATGAAGATCAGAGATGTTAGTGCACATACCTCAGGAAAGGGTCTGGAGCCTGTTGATCTACATCTACATGTAGATGTTAGAAGTCAGGGAAATCACAGCAGACTGCAAAATTGGTGACAAAATTATCTTTTGATTCCTAGAATTCAGTGGCATCATGCAGTGTTTTCTGCCAGCTGAACATTTGCATTTCATTTGAGGGTCTGAATTTGAAATGATCCTGGAGAATTGTGAGTGTCACAGAGCTTTGCACAGACAGAAGGAGCATTTTGCCTGTCCCAGTGCGGGCTCCTGCCAGTGTGGGACAGCAGCAAACCCAGAGGTGCCCTGGGCCCTGTTTTGTGCTTCCTCACCCTCATCCCAGCCCTGATAACCACACCAGAGACAATCCTGCTGCTGAAAGAGCTGCTGACAGCTGGAGCATCCCAGCTGTTACTCACTGCTTTCAACAGCGAGCGCAGAAGCTCATCATATTGTCAAATAAAATAAATCCTGCAAGCTTCCTTCAATAACTTCTCCGTGCCTAACTTCCACCCAGTACCTTCACCTGAGCTACTGTGCATCAATCGAGCAAAAAAATGAGAAACGGGCAAGTGGAAAGCAAGCAGGACTTGGACATTCAGTGAAATCATTTCCATGCATTGCAAGGTTTCTGACTAACAAACCCCCATATTTTACTGCTTGTTCATTTTTTATGCTCTGCTTTGGCTTATTTTCTGATGATCACTCGTCTTGTATATTTGACAGGAAGCCTATATGCCCAAACAACTTTCTTGACTTCCTATTAGGGCGAGCAACACAAATATTCGCGCCCGCACATAAAAAGAACATAAACAGCAATCCATTAAGTGTTTACTTTCTGCTTTGGATAAAGTATGACCCTTTTAATACCAAAAGAAAAATCTCCCTCTTGAAAACAGGCTGCTTTTGAAACTCCGAAGAGATGAATGCCCTATTTAATATTTTTGAAAAGGCTGAATTACTGCACAGATGGTCATCACCTTGGCAGTTCGTGCATAATTGTAGAAAAACTTCACGCACAGTTTTGCAGAGTTAAGGGAATTTTAATGCGTTTTATGGAACCCTTTGATACTGTGAAAGGAATCAGTGCTTGCCAGCCAGTTTGCAGCTTTAACAGGAGAACAAACAATGGTGTGGTCTGTGGGGTTGGGATTAAGCAGCAGGAGCACAGAGATCGGGATGGGCCATGGGGAGATCCCAGAGCCGAAGGCAGGGAGGGGCAGCTGACACCTGCATCATCCTCTGGCGATGGGCTCGAGGATGAAAGGGAGCTCCCGAGCATGGCCTGAACTTACTTTCACTGAAATGAGTCCAGATCCTCATCTCCCAGCCTGTTGCACAAAACACCCTCAGAGGAGGCAACGGGAGAGTTCATTTCTGAAGCTCCCTCCCCATCTGAACTAAAAGCTAAAGAAGAGGCACCCTCAGGTCAAATCCACCTGCTGAGCCCCTCTGCAGCCCGCTCCCCTCAAAGGCTCGAGCAGCCCTTCACCAGCTGCACCCCCAAAATCCGCTCAGCCTGGGTGCTGGCCCTGCTTCCCCTCGGGATGAGATGGAATGGAATGTCTGCATCCTGTCTCAGCCACTTTGCAGAAACCTCAGACACAAAGTTGTTTGTCTTTCATGGAGATAAAACCTGAATTGAAAACGGGGCCGTTATGTAGAGAGGGTTTAATTTATGCCTCCCTGTACAAGCAGCCCACAGAGGAACCCAAACACCAAGCTTTACCTGCAAGCAAGTCGGAATTCAAGCTTTTAATGTTCATTTTGCCTTCCTGTTTCTCAAATTGTCCAGGAGAAAAGGATAATAATGGAACAATTTTTCATATGAAATGTGCATTATGAATAGCCATTAGCTGACAAAAAAAAAAGAAAAAAAAAAAGGCAAAAGGAAAAGCAGGTAACACACCATGTAAATCTTTGATGAGAATGGAAGCTTCAGGAAGATGTAAAAGCCAGCGTGGAATATACTGAGATTAAATGGAATTCTCAATTATGCTGTTGGAAAATGAAGTGAGTATAAATTTGATTTGTCTGCAGCTGCAGTCCTGTAGGTTTCCTGCTAATGGACACTGACAAATAAGCCTAAAATCAGTGAAATCTCTTCCACGGGTTGCAGGATTAGCCTGTGTCACGATCCCGATGTAATGAGGAGTTTAAGAGCAGTTTTCTCTACAATTGGCATAGCAATGCCATGAATTTATATGCAGAGATTAAAAATGAAGAGGACAGAGGGAGGAACAAGAGAAGGGACAAATTTGTAAAACCCAACCATAAGTTTCTAATGAGCCAAACCAATTTTGTAAACTAAGCTTTAAAATGTAAATCGCCCTCATTCCTTCAGTAAGCTGCCAGAATGGAATTTAAAAAAGTGAAAGACATCACTTTTAAAGACTGCTGACCAAACCTCTGCTCCCTATTTTCACATTATTTCACTTTCCTGCTCTTAATATTTCTGTGATGGTAATATGGGAATAAATCAGGATCTTTACTGTGATGAGGAGATGTAAACCAAACCACGGAGTTAGAGACAGGCCCTGCTCCAAGAGGCTCAAAATGTGAATTTAAAAATACTCTTGTGACTACAAAAAAGGCAAGACTGTGCTTTTATTTCAACCTAAGTTACAATCTCTGGGCCCAGCTTTGAAGTAATCTCTCAGAATCAGCCTGTGCTGCACTGCCTGGACTCTGTGCCAGGAGCTGAGCTGGGAAGAGTGAATGATAAAGTTGTGATTCTGTCAAGCCCTGTGAAGAACTCATGGATGGGTTTTCCTGATAGATGCCCACTGAGAGGATCCTCATCCCTGCAGGAAGCATGGAAGGCAAAGAGAAACATCCTGTTCGGTTACAGAGAGAGCTGGAGAGAACGTGGAGGTCACATCAACCCACCACAGCCTCAGAGAATCACAGCTTGCACAGCACCCAAAATCCAATGATTCACTAGAAAAGTCTGTCAGATTTGCTGGTGAGGCATCAGAAAAGCAAAACAATTAAAGGATGGGATGGCAGCAGCACGAGAAGGCCCCACCCATTCCTCCCCTGAGAGTTACGATCCTCCTGGTGCTGTTCTACTCTTTCTGTGCCTTCTCCTCCCTTTGGCAGAGAGGGGTTGAAACAGCAAAACACAAAGTGCCATTGTGCTCTGTTTCATCATAAAAATGGGATGGTTTCAGTCCTGTTACACTTGGAGAAATAAACCAACAATTTTTCAACACCTTCTGGCCACTGTGTCCAGCGAACCTTTCTGAGTCTTTGCTCCTGTCACCTCTGCTCTTTTGTTCCTCTGACAATCTTGGTGAATTTCTGACTATGGATGGGATTTTGCAAATTCAGAGAATTTGTTAAAGGTGACAATGGCAGCAAAAATGTAAATGTTGTGAGTCTTTCCAGAATTAGGAGAAGTTAATAGCAGAGACAACAACCTGACACTCTCTGAAAGCTGTGAGGAGCCTGGCTCGGGCTGCAGGACAGCCAGGATGTTACCTTGTGGCTGCCATCTGCAAATGCTCTGTTTGCCGTATTTTGCTTGCACCATATGGAATATAAAAATAAAAACTTCCCTCCTACTCCAGAGCACTCAGCCTTGACTGCAGCCCCACCTCCCATCTTCTCACAGACAGATGGCAGGGCTCTTCCTATCGCACCGCGCTGCCCTTCGCAGCCACGGGCTGTGCACAAACAAACAGAACTCACATTAGGCAGCACTCGGCATCTCGCAGCGAAATACATCGGGGGGACATTCAGCAGGAGTTCAGTGCGTGGAACAGAAGGGCAGAAAATAAGGATTTTATTTTTTATATAAAGAATATACAATAAACATTCCCTGTCTCCATTAATTCTGCGAGTTTTCAATAAAGAATGCCTTTGGTGAATACTTTTAACATTCGAAATGTATCGCTGAATGGCAATTACTGCAATAACGACAACGTGCAATGCACTACTCGTTAACATTCCGCAGTTGACCCTTTGATTGTTCAGTGCTCTCACATCACTGGGGTTATTTAATTACAAATGGATCCTGTTATCCTGCATTAACCACCATAGCAAGTATCATTGTCCAATTAATGAAGAGCTATTATTTACAAAATATTAATAGATACTATTTAGAATGAACCCGTGGAATATTTAAAGGATGTATTTATGCTCAGCAAACTCAGCTCAAGCAAAGCTGAAGGTCTCTCCAAACAGTCACAAATAATTGGGCAGCAAAAGAGTAAATCACTGCCTGATTCTGGTGACTTCTCCCTTTTTAAGCTGGCTTGAAAGACATTAAATAATTTTCTGGTCAAAATTTGTTTTGCTGTATTTTAAAGACTTGACACGAATCAAAAAAGAGATGAAAAACCACATTTGTGTCTCTTAGCGTCAATCATCCATGGGTTCACCTCTCAGCTGGGAGTCACATGTTTAGAATATAACCCAAAAATCAGAAAAGCCAAGAGAAGCCTCCCTTATTTCGATTTGTACTCTTTTTCTACCATTTGCTAATCCAAAGTCCATTGAAAACATGGGAATATGCGCAGGGATTGTTTTGCTTTTTGTATGGTCTTGCCACAGGAACAAGCAGTGATGGATTCCTGTATCCTTCTGTTCTATAAAAACCCCTGTGGAAGGCCATTTTATATGGTTTATATTTAATTTCCTGAAGCCTTTCACATAGGTATGATATCTATTGATGTGAAATGAACACCACTGATGTCCAAAGCCTAAATTCAAACACTAAGGAACAGTTCAAAAAGAGTAAAAATCATAAACTCTGGCTCCAGCATGGAAATTTCTGCATGGGGAGAGACAGAAGATTGGGCTAGTTTATCTTTTTCAGTGTTTGTTTTTCCCAACACTGCCTTTTCTTTACCAGCCACAGAGCAAAACCAGGAGTCTGGAAACACCACTCAACTTCTTGAAGTTCTTTAGCATCAGCAGCACTCAGAGCTGTTGTTCCAGCGTGACACACACTCACATTTTCCTTTCAGAGTGGAAGCAAGTGGGTCTCTCCGAAACAAGCTGTGAGTAATTACTTCTCGAGGTTCTTTTCATCAACCACATCTGGTTTACAGTCAGGTCACATTTATCCCCCGTGTTTTTGTGTGCGCTTCAACTTGTTTTATTCTATTCAATGAGAGGGGAAAGTTGATTTATTTTTTTGCCATGGTTTTCCTGGGGTGGGGCGAGGGGTCCTTCACTCTCCCAGGTAAAAGTGCCAACAATTATTGAAAAGCTGAGCCATCAGAACCCCTTTGTTCCTCTCGAGCTCCCTGCCATGGCAGCACTGTGGCTCCCGAGCCCGTTTGTGTTGTGGCTCATCCCAGGATCAGCAGCTCCTGAGCTCCTGTTGCTAAGAAACAGCATTCAGTTAGATTTGAAATATATATTATGAAAAGGTGCTGCTTTTCTGGGGGAAATAAATACGTTGCTGGATTGGCAGCCGTGGAGCGGGGCTGAGGGGATCATTGTTTCTTCCAGCACTCCACAAGAGCAGCCATGTGCCCTGACTGAGGCGTTGGAAATGGTGAAACTCCCGTTTAGCTGGGCTAAAACTGCTCAAAAGTGCATTGTGCCAATTAAAGTCAGCCTTTATTGTGAAAGATGTTTATTCCCATGGAGCTAGAGCCTGAAACTTGGAGTTCTCATTATCTGAGGAAGCGTGGAATTGATGCGTGTGCATGAAAATGTGTGTGTGCCTCATCTCTGTCCGTGTGTCACAGACACGTCCCCACCACGCTCTCCTCACTAGAGAAAATCACTTCAACAAGAGTAGCACAGAGATAAAAATACACCTTGAGGTTCGAGGAGAAAATCATTTCAACAGGACCACGATGATGCTCCCAAAAACAAAGAATTTCAAGCTTCACACCTTCCTCCCCAGCCAGGCCTTTACCCTTTATCAGCAAAGAAAATGTGCAAAATAACTCCAGGTGACTACGAGAGGAAAAGGAGTTAAAGCAAAGTTTCTTAAAAGGCAATATTTTCTTCGAAGTAAATAATTCAGTACAAGAATCCACAACGTCTGAGAAGTGCTTCTCCTGACCCAAGATTTTAAGGTTATTTTGTATTTCCTGCTTTGATAAGATTATTCTTTGCCAGCACATTAACTGTAGTCGTAAACAACAGAAGTTAGGAAGATGCAATTAATCTTAAAAAGACACAGAAGATGAATGTCTTTTTAACAATGCTCTAAATTACCACTCATTGAAACACAATTGAGAATTAAGACTGCCACCTCTTCAGTCTCACTGAATCCCTCCAAAACTTCTGCAAGTGTTCATCTTCTTACGGGTTATTAACTCTCTTGTCCCTTTGATAACGAAATTTAGGAGTTCAACAGCCACAATTTACCATATCATGGCTGCTCCTGAGGCAACAGCCCTTCTAAAAGCCTTTTCCAATGGAAAGTTATTCAGCTCGTTATCTCAATGAATTAGGGCTGAATTACTGCCCTCGTGAGCCAGCGATGATTGGGTAACTCAGAAGATACAACTGAAGATCCCAAAAGGTCTGTGGAAGAGTTGCACACCTTTAATTGTTTAAATCTGTGTGATACAACCTCTTCTGTGACCCTCTGACTTCAAATAATGGGAGTTTGAGCAAATTAAGGGTCTAAAAAATGATAAAAGTAGCGGAAAATTGAGCAAGAATGGGCTGACATGAGAAAATTTTAAGAGAAATAAACAAATTTTTTAAGCAGAGACATGAAATTTTGGTTCTGTCTTGCACTGGTGACCTTCTAATCTGAGATTTGAGATAAGAAGTGAAATAGAAGCAATCATGAAAATAAATAAGATTTAATTTAGGAATCCTTAACATTAGTCCTGTCACATGCAGGGGTTTCATTTTAAGTTATGGGTTTATCAAAGCCCTTGCTATCCTTGCTGATATGATACAGGACCACAAAAAAAAAAATCAACAATTTCTTATTTAACTTCCATTCTAAAATATATATGTGTTCACACTATATACTTATATATATTTTTTCTTTTTAAATGCAAAGATGTAGTAGTGATCAGCAAAATAGAAAAGGAACTGTTAAAAGAAAATGAAGCAAAAAATTACTCCAAGTGGCAGACTTCAAATGCGTTCAAATTAGTTGATAAGATTGCAAAAAGTGAAAAAGCAGAACCCACAGAAAACTCCCCCATTTTTTTCTGCTAAGATACAAAGATAATATTAGGACATGAAGAGACTCCTAACAAAAGAATTGAGTCTAGGTGCTGTAAATACAGTTTTTATCATTTTCCCTTAGACAAAGTTTGAAATGAAAACGTTCTAAAAATAAATGATCTGTCCCAACTTCTTATCTCTGCCCATTTTATAAGAATACACAGATTTTTTATGTCAATGACTTAATCCACACCTTAAACTTTGATTCGCTTCCCTAAGGTACAACCACCCCTCCAAAACCCTGTGGAAGTCTCTTTAGTCACTGTTTATTTGTGTTTGAACGAAATTCCCTTCCAGTGAAAGATATCCCGGGTGCAGCCTCCACAAAGGCTCAGCACGTTAATGAGGTTCCTTAATGAGCTTAAACCCGTTAGCTGCGGTACAAAGGATCGGCCTCGCCGCGCTGGATCTCAGCGCACGCACAAAATGAGCGATTTCATATCACAGTAGGGTTTGTTTGCAAGATGAAAAAAAAAATTTATAGATTAAGACAGAAAGAGAGCTCACCAGGACTTCCAACCAAGAGCACAACAACAACAACAAAAAATCCCCAAGCTGGAAGAATGAGCTGATCACTGTCAAATCTGGGCTCTTACAGGCTGCAAAGTTACAACCTGGGATTTCAGCTGTGGTTGCGACATTGGTCTGGCTCCAGCTGTCCCACAGGCTGCAATCCAAATGCATTTTTAAAAGACAATTTTGTTTTCATGCTGCTGTACATTTCTTGGGAGTGAGTAATAATAATAATATGTGGGATTGCAAGGAGAGGTTTGCCGTGGCTGAGGGTACAACTAAATGAGAATTGAAAAATCCAACAAACAGGAGCAAAAGGACAACTCCCCAAGCCCCGGGATCCCGGTGGTTGGCTGTGACAGCAGGAGCCACTCTGTGTTACGGAGATGATTTCTCTCTCACAACCTCAGACATAAATGATCCATACGAGAACTCGTTGCCTTTTCCACCCAATTAAAAAACAAGTCACTAAAACAGAGAACCAAACCCAAATCAAAATCCAAATTAAACATTGTCAAATCTTTCCTGCTCCATTCTCTGGAAAAGCAAGGTAGAGCCAGTGAAGCTACAAGGCTCAGGGCTTCAGAGAGCCCCAAAATGTGGCAAAAGGGAAATTTTTTTGTGCTCGGCGGAAGCAGATGGCAAAACACGGGAACTTCTGAGCAACCTCCTCCTGCACCACCCTGGGACGGGAGCCAAGAAATCGGCTCATTCTCTTGGAGCTCACTGGAGATCTTCCCATGCGGGATTTATTGGCAGCTTGGGTATTACTTGAAGCTCGTTGGGAACCACCTGGTTCAGTCTTCACATCAAAGAGCCGGGGATTGAATTTATGAAACTTTGGAAAGTTTTTTCAGAGCCCGTAGCAGCTAAGTATATTTCACATCCCATCTGCTTTCATTCTTGTTTCCTCCTCACAAGAAACTATTCTGGTAACAATCACACTTGGGCTGAAGCTAAAGCCAGGAAATGCAATAAATGAATATTCCGAAAAACACAGAAATGAGGAGCATGTTCATATCCATTTTGCTGCAGAAGAGAATTATGCACATAAAATTTTTTCTGAGAAAAATTATTGCAGATTTTTTTTCTTAACCATGAAAAATACATGTATACAGGTAGTTCTGAGGTGAGAGAAGAGGGAAAGAAGAAAAATGAGTACTCCCTAACAGCGTAGAATTCCACTGCAAGCATCACCAAGTATTTCTATTTTTCCACCTATAAAAGCATAAGGGAATAGTTCTCTTAAGCTGAACTAGAATTTTCTCCTGTTTTTCCAGCACTCTTTCCTCAGCGAGGTGGGTTGAACCATCACGTGTGACGTTTAGATTGTGATATAATGAACCAACCTCAGCTTTGTGAAACCTTTGCAAACAAACCCAGCTCTTCAGGCCTGCTCACAACAACAACTTCCAGTGGTGTCAAAGCAATTACAGCCCCTTTCCAAAGTGCCAATACAAGGCACAGTAATTGAAAGCACCATTTAAACAACAATAACAGGGATATGAAACGTGTACCCACAGTTTATAATAACACGATGTGCTCTATACCATTAACTTTTAATTAACTCCAATTTTGCCACAATTAAACTCAATTAGAGCGGAATGTCTGACACTGCAATTAGCTGTATATAAACACCCCAGTCGGTGTCACGTTGGATTAATGTCTCCTGGTGGTGGCCTCTCTTTCCAAGGATAATGGATTTGCCACCATCAGCCCGTTAATTGGAGCTGGCACCTCGTGTGTTGTGGGGCTGGGAGACACAACACCAGAGCTCTGCTTCCCGAGCAGCCGCGCTGGGCAGGGCTACCCGGATTCCAAACGCACCCAGCGCAATTCTCTGCTGCACTGTGCGTTCTGTAATCGTTCCCACAGAGAAAACCTCTTTAAAATTGTGCATCCCCTTTTTTAAATCCCAAATTTGATGTTGTTTTCTATTCAATTGCTTCTCAACAATGAAAATTATTAGGCAGTAAAAAAATGTTGTCACACGTGTAGAAACAGAAATCACATCTATTAGCCAGCACTGTGTTTAATGGAATAAACTGTTGCTTTTTTAGCAGAGTTTAGTTTGAATTATCCCTTTTTTCTGTCCTTCTACATGTTAGAAGCTCCATCGTGGCTCATGAACAGTCCTGACATTATTGGGGTTTGGCCTAACCCACCACAGTCTCAATGGGAAGCAGTTAGACAGCAATTAATTGTAGTTTAATTGTGGATGCTGATGCAATTCTGCAGCTCCAAGGGCAGATATAAGAGAACACCATCCATCACCTCACTGCCACCTCACCACTCCACTTCTCATTCTCACAGAGCAAATCAACATTACTGAGTGCACTGGTGCCCTGCTGCAAGCAGCAAATCTGTGAGGTTTCCGGTGACAGTACCAGAAAAGAGAGAGTCCTGATCCTCACACCTTGAGGAAAATGGTTATTTAAATCCTCTGGATTCCCTAACAACTGGTAGAACAAAGTTATGACAAAGCTGACTCAACAGACAGGTGACACTGAAACATCGGCTTCACAAGGAAAAGAAATGAGCATTTCGTTCCCTGCGTATTTTAACCTAAAAAATCTGTAGAAAAAAATTACACAAAAACCTATAAAAGTACAGAAAATTGGGTGAAAATCTACCACAGCTTTTAAAGAGCAGAATCTTATTCCAAGAGATCCTTAGTATCTAACATTGAAACCAATGGGCAGTAGTTACACAAATGCTGAGTTGGTTGCTTGGAGGTGTTTTGATTTTTTTTAAATTATACATTTCATCTCCAAATTGTGTCAAACCTCTGCTTCCTTTCCCGCTGTCCTAACACCTCCATTCCATCCCTGCTCAGAACACAGCAAAGAGCTCGAGCAGGAGCTGCTAAATTCCCCATGCTCCTCACACATGACGAGTTCTGTGCTATGAAAAGAAAAAACATTCCCATTAATAAGCAGCTTTAATAAGTCCAGCTTCAAATGCTGCTTATAAACTTCACACGTAGGTCCTGGTGTTCTGTGCACACGGAGAAAAGAGAATTGACCCGCTGGAAATGACTTCCCATAATTACAGGCTTCTCCAAAGTTTGGGGATTCAGAGCAGAATGCATAATTGGTTCAAATCACACCTTTTAGAGTCGCCATGAAATACTGTAATTTGCGGTGCTGAAGAGCAAAAATTAAACCCAAGTAGCTCATTGCAGCACATTGGCTTCTCGTTTAACCAAATTGATCATAAAATCAGCAGGAGCAAAGGAGAAGAAGGAAGGAAAAGGAAGGAAAAGAAGGGAAAAGGAGGGAAAAAGAAGGAAGAATTTTGGTATTTTTCCTATCATCAGGGAAGCTTCTGGCTCAGTCCCAAATGCAAAGGTTCATGCCTGAACTATGTCCCGAGTCTGTTACAGCAAAGTAGATATCAATAACCTGTAAATACTAACTGCAATTTGATACAAAATGCCCTTATTGTCATTTTAAATACTTTGAGCAGAATCTATTGGGGAAAAAAAAAAAAATCATTATAAGCTACTGGTGGCATTTGTTGGTAATTATGTTCCCTGAATCATATCTTCAGTATTTGCAAAAATCAATGGAATTTCCTCTCTAAACTGAAAAACTAAAAAAAAAAAAAATAAAATTACATCTTTTTTGTTCAGTAATTGCTAATAATCTAAGAGATTGATTTTGAACAGAGAAAAAGCAAAGGTTATTGAAAACAGTTTTTATTCATAACACAAACCTGGTCAAAAGCCTGTAATCTGACTGCTACACTTCGAGCAAACAACTTGAAGCCTAAGAGAGACAATTTTGCCTTTAATTGCAATTTTAATTCAGAATTCAACTAATCAATTCACTAATCCCACTGACAAGAATTCAGGAGACTTCTTGCCTTCCATACATCAGCTTGGGTGGATGAGCCAAGAGCTGACATGGAAATTACAATTATTGCTACGCTTGCATCTCCGAGTTCAGAGCACGGGGCAGGGGCAGCGAGCACAGCTCTGCTCAAAGCTCCCAGGGAAGGAATGGAATAAATGCACGGCCTCGAACCCCTCCAGTCCTTTAAAACATCTCAATAAACCCATTGCATATTTCAGCTGCAAACAGCGTAAAGGGAGCTGGAGATCGGCACCTTCGGGTGACTCAGCACCTGATCATTAATAATGACTGTTAATTTTGCAAATTAACGGAAAGCACGTCTGGAGCCTGGCAGAGGGCAGAGTGTTCTTCAAGCTGCTGCACTGGTGAGATGCCAAAGGGCAGAGATGAGTGAAAGTCTCCCAGTTCTGCAGCACCAAGGTTGTGTCCTGCACGGCTGGGGACAGGGGGTTGATGTGTCTGGAGAACCAGCTCCTTCCTCATGATGCCTGATGGTTTCTTTGTCTTTTCTTTTTATCCCCTTTTTATACATTTTATCCCCTTTCCCTGTCCCCTTCACAAACACTCCCTGTCCCTCAGCCCTACATGTGGAGAACCCTTGGGGGCTGAGATTGAGCTCAGCTTGGGGCTTCTCTGAGGGGAGCAGACGGAACATCCCGAGTGTCTCCAAAGCAGAGGCTCCAGCCTTGCCCGGAGCCTCCTCTCTGCAACAGGTTTGTTCAGCTGGGCTGGAGTCTCCCTTGGGGGGGTCATTAGAACGGGGGACAGTTCCCTCATTTGTTCAGTTTCTCACTGGGGATTTGAGGTCGATCTGCTCATTGCTGAGCTCCATCCAATTGGATCCGCGTTGGACCCGGGGGTGCTGCTCGGCTGTTCCCACCTGGGCCGAGTTGTGTCCCTGGGATCCCATGAACCCAAGGGAATGCCCTTTGCCCTGCGCTGCTGGGGCTGATTTTTACCAGCACTTTTAGCAGGTCACAACCAGCACAGGCTGGGTTTAATTTGCTGGGTTTTTGTTCAGCACATCCGTGACTCCTCCAGCTCCTGTCACTGCACACCCAGCACAGCTCTGTGCATCCCAAGGTATCAACTGAGAAACACTTTAGGCCCAACAAGCACCAAAATCACTGTTTTTTCTCCAAATCTCTGTTGGAAGCTCTGGATTTTTGACCAAGACAAAGACTGCAACTTTCTCTGAGGGAAAAGTTCCAGTTCCTGTGAGGCCTTCACACCTGAGAATCCCCAGATTGCTGAAGGCACCTCAGGCCCTCCCTGAGGGAGATAACATCCACTGCTCACAGGGAAAATAAAAATTCACGCGAACTGGGAAAGAGAGTAAGGGGTTCTGCCACAGCAAATGTCCTCTTTAGAGGGGAAAATATAAAACACCATAAAGCTTCGTAGCATTTAGACAATATGTGTTATTTTTAGAATAATTTCTTTACCTCCTTTTTGTCCTCTCCACTATGTTTCCCTAGCAGCGAGGAAAAGAAAATAGAAGTTTTTTACAGGCTGTTTTAGACAACAAGAAAAATTGGTAGTTTAAAACTGTCATGATTTTCCTCCCTCTTAGTAATTTCTAAATAGTAAATCATAATCCTGTTATTTAACTCTATTAAATCTTCTAAATCGAACAGAAATGTAATTGCAGCACATTGCTTTATTTGTTCCCATCCAGAAATAAAATCTGTGCTCTGTATATGAACACAGATCACCTGTGTTTTATGGATACATAATACACTTAAGAAATACACATAATAACAGAGCCTTAAACAGATAATAGGTATTTTCAAAGCATTACATTCAGCTATCTGAATTGCCAGTACGTAAAATAAATATTAAGAATAATGTCAAGAGCAGAGGTTGTGGAGAATCCTGCAAGGATGAACTAACTCTGCTTTGCCAATTCAAACTGCAAATGCAGCTGCGTGGCAGGGTGCAGTGTATCACACTTCCTAATGACAAAATGAGAGAAATAATTTGTATTTCTCCAGGCTTTCCACGCACAGAACCATTTCAGAGGGAGGTTTGCTGGCTCCACATTCTCCAATATTTCCCTCTCCTTTCCCACCCAGAAGCTTTCAGTCCCAGCTGGGCTGTTTGAGGTTCCTCTGTGTCTCAGTGTTGGATTGAGGAGAGTTTGAAGCAAAACATTTCCCAGCCCTGGCTCCTGCTGCCAGCAGGTGAAAGAGTTGAGCCAAAGTTTGAAAATTATAAAAATCAGAGAAAAAATGTCTTTATGGGGTAACCTCAAAGGGCCAGGACTGCAGGGACTGTCCTTGCACCCTCCCGGTCCCACCCCTGCACAGAGGCTTTGCCAGCAGCTGCTGAGATTTGTTCTTTTCTCTACAGAAAAATCCCAAAACCCCTCGAAACAAAAAGATCCCTCACATGAGGCCAAACATATGGGGTTTTCCATGAGCCATAGCGGCAAATTCTCTCTGAAAATTCATAAACTTAAGTCACGTCTCTTGTTAATGAGCTACTGGAAAAGGAAAAATAAACCAAGGCATTACATAAATGTAGCTTAATTTTAGGGAATTTGTCTAATTAAGAAATAATTAGTTATGACCGGAGTAAACCAGGAGAAATACAGCGAGACTTTTATCATTTACATGCTAGCAAAATCGTGCCAAAGTAAAATTTCCATAATATTGGGAGTCTCTTCATGCAGTGTTCTCTAAATATTTATAACTTTTGCGCCTGACACCTCTCTCACTCCTTTGCTCTTATGCAGTGAAAGAGATCTAAAGAAAGGAAAATGTGAACACGGAAGAATCTCCTGTTTCCATGACTGTTTCCACCACAGCCAACAAACACAGGGATAAAGGGGAATTCTCAGTGCTCTGCTTGCAGTGTTGCAAACTCACATTTTCATGAGTTTCATCACAGTTAGTGGCTTTTCTGAGCTTCCACCTATCGGGTCCTGTCCTATTTTCATTTCAGAGAATTAAATACATAACTGCCAAAAAGAATCCCAGAATTCGGATGCTGTGGATCAAAAAATCCCTCCCAGAAGCCAGGTTAAAAGGAAACACTTAAGGTTTTTGAAATCACACATTTGTGGTTGTGCACTGACACATGTTTTGGACACATTTGGAGATATTTAATCAAAGTACAGCAAAAAAAGTGGCCTGAATACTCACAGGTGTAAGAGAGATGTGCAGCTGTATTTTTTTTTAATGGACTGGTCTATAAGTTAATCTCTTACTGCTTGCTTGGTAAATGCATCAGTCAGAACTGCATTAAAAAATCATTTTATTTCTTGCAAACTCCTGTTCACCTGTGATGCCAGAGGAAAATGGATTCTATTTGTGCTGCTGCAGAGTTGGTGAGCTCAGCTCCAGCTGCGGGGCTGCAGCTGCCCCCGAGGCTCAGAGCTGCAGTGAAATCCCAGCAAGGTGGTGCCAGAGACAGCTGAGAAACGCTGGAGTGTGGGAGAGACAACCCACCGAGGGTTCTGAGTCCATTTCCACAGCTCAAAATCTGAAATGTCACTGTCACCCACCCCCAGGTGGTCACCTGCCTCACCCGTGGGCTGGACACAGATTCTCCCTGCTCTGGACTTAAAATAGAGCAGTTAAAACTGTCAGGTCACACAGCCAGGTGGATCCTGGACTCCAATCTGTCTTTTTTACTTAATTCCTTTTCCCAGCACACAGCAAGTTTTGTGTCATTTCAGTAATGGAGACCTCACAGTCCTTGGTGTCGTTTTTCCTCAAAGTCTCTCACAGACATGTTAAAAATAAATAACAATGAACATGTTTGGGGTCCTGTGAAAGTGTTGCATTATGTAAGGACTCCTAAAGCTTGGGGTAAAAAAGAACAGATGCCAAAAGATTGCATTTTGCAGATAACTGCACAACTGGACAATGATATTTAAATTTTATCTCTCATAGCCTAATTCCCTTTAATGATGTTACAGTAACTCACAGAGTCCACAAAGTGAATGCTTGAAGCATCCCTGTTCCTTGATTTTATGCAAATCCTTTTTACACGTTTTGCAAAAATGCCACATTAATTAAAACTTACCTTGGCATTAAAATTAAAATCCTGTTCAGTGCTTTTGCCCCAAACACAAGCAGATACAGCTTTAAAATTACGGCCCATTACCCTACAATAATTTTACTGAGATCAAGCATTAAAGTCACAGTTCTGAAGCCACAGAACTAATTATTGTATCAGGTGTTCTGTGGTGCAGCTTACTTTTGAGCAAACCACAATTCCAGGGCTGACAGAACTATGCGTTAGAGTTACTTTAATAAACTAAATACCAGGATTTTCCAGATAATCATCCACTCCTCCAATTAATATCCATAAGCTGATGGAGGGGATATACAGACTGAGAGGCATTAACGTGGAACAAAGTTCCATTTTCCACAGAAATTTTCTCAGCACCAGATATTTACAGCCTGGGCCATTTCACAAAAATTGCAGAAATGGCAGAGCCCTGGAGTAAGCAAGGAGGAGTCAAAGGTCTCCAGAGCACAGGCTTCGAAAGGGATTTATTTATGGACACAGCTGATTAGAATGGATACAGCAGCAGAGCTGCTGCAGAGACAGTGGAAAGGTTCTGCCCAAAACCAAAACAATTCCTGCTCAGATGATGGCTCTGTGCTCCCCTCACAGCGTTATTTACAAAGAGCAGGAAACGGGTCAGTGTCTGAACAAGGAGATGCAGAGAGGGTGGGAAAAGGGGAAGTGAGTGACATAAAACATCAGCAAAGACAAGGGGAGCGAAACGCTGCGGAATGAAGGTAAAAGTGCGAGGGAGAAAGGTGGGAAATGGGAAGGAGATCACAGGAAAGGATCAGACAGGTACTGCGAGTTCCTGCAGGGACCTAAAGAACAGGAGGTCAGCGAGGAGGCAGCCGCTCCTCCAGCTGCAGACATGGAATTATTGACAAAAATATAACAAATTCATCGCTCCAGTTCTTAAAAAAATTTTTAAAAAACCAAAGAGAAAATAAACAATTTACAGACCACACCTGTCTTCTTCAGCAACAGAAGCTACAGATGGTCATGGACCCACATTTCTAATATCAGGACACAGCCATAGAAACCAAGGTCTTTCCAGCATTAGAACATTCAGAGTCTGAATTTTGATTGAAATCTAAATCAGACAGAATTCTTTCTGCATTGTGAAGGACAAGAGATACGGAAGTTTGAGCAGCCAAACTTCAGAAATATCTGTATTACATTCTGAATGTCACTGATGGATGACAAAAAGCTTATTATTAAATTAATTAAATTAATCAAGCAAGGCCAGACCTTCAAGACTTTCTCTTGAGCCACAGGACACATTTGGACTCTGTGTCAAAATTTCCCCTGCAATATTTCTGCACTCTGTAGAAAGGGATCAACCTCAGAATTTCTGTATTTTTCCAGAAAAGCAAATGGACAAAAATTCCCACCTAATTAGAGATGGAAAAAGACCCTCCTTGCCATTCATACAGACAAGATAAAGAGTTTCTATTTAACCTGAGGTTGGTTGGGTGCCAGGCTGGTTCAGGAAAGGTTTATGAGCAGATAAAGATTTCCTACCCAAGTGGTTTGACTTGCACCAAACACAAAAAGAGATGTTCCCACCTTTCCTCCTCAGATCCCTTTGTTTCCTGCAGGAAAACACAAATCCTGAGGAAAGGACAAAGTCTCTTCCTGGATGTTGTTACTGCACCCAGCAAGGACCTCAAAATATCTCAGCAAGGCATTTTTTGGGTTATTATAATACAAACAGGGAAAAGGAACAAACCCATCGTGCTAAACAGCAAAGAAGCTCCATGATGGCTTTTAAATGCCTTAAAATGCAATTAATATGTAATAACAAAAGTGGTTTCATAGACAATTAACGTAACATGACAAAAAATGTGATTAGACTCCTCGGGTTTTACTGAACACATCATTATTCCTTCCAGGAGTGTTCTATTAGAAAATAATTAAAAAATAAACAAAAACAAAAACACAAAAAAAACCCAGACAAAAAGTCTACAAAACTAAACAATCGTGCAAACAAATTTTATGTCATTTGTTACTGCCTCAATAAACTCACATTCTCCATAGTTCCTACTGCTCTGCATTTCCACTCTCTCACTCCTCAATAAGAAAACATTCATTTTTCCTGGGGTTTGGAAGGTGTTTGTTATTTTTAGGATGGAAATCCAAGCCCACAGTTAGAGGTTATAAACAAAGCTTTGCTGATCTCTGCCTTTTGCACATTTTCTCTCCATTCCTGCCGCAAATGACCTGGCAGGGCTGTTGAGCAGCGGGGATGGCAAAGCCGAGCGAGCAGGCAGAGCTCGGGATAAAATAAACGAACCCAACTGGTGACTTTTGCAGGATTTCCACAGAAATCAAACGAGGACGTTGCTGCCTCCTGAACGGAATCCCAGCGCCCTGCTGACTTCTCATAACATCAGGATGTATTGATTTACACACAGCATTTATTGAACAGGCTTTTGCCAGGAAAAACCAACAAGAGATGGTAAATCAGAGAGTTTATACAGAATATTTTGTTCCCCTGAGAAAAAACAGGCGAATATACATGACAATGACACGAATTTTAGCTTCGCTCCCTGCCAGATTCTCTCTTTATCCCGTAAACCAACCTGAGGAGGGAAATATTTCCAGTAGCTGGAAATCCCATCTCTGTCCCAGCTGTGCGAGCAATTATTTAAAGCAGTTTTAAGAAATGTGACTCCACTTCGAATTTAAATGCTCAAATATTTGATTTATGCCCACAGTTGTGGTGGTCACCTCGGCTTTGACCTTGGCAAACAATCAAAGCCAAGGAGCTCTCCATGAATTCAAGAGTTCTGCCCCTGCCTTCATCAAAGGATCCTTCTGCCTCCAGGTTTTGGGTTTTTTTTTTTTGAAGAGTCCTCTCTGAATTTACCTGCTGCCCTACATTCATTAATATATAAGCAAACGTAGCAATATAAAGAAAAACCCCACAAAATATAAATATTAATAATGTTCCATCTGATTAATAATTATATTTTACACTTCCACAAGAACTTTTTTCTTGTCAGTAGAATTTTCTTTCATTTCCCCTTGCTAAGTAGTCAGGATTCCTCCGTGGAACTTTGAACTCTGCCATTCCTCCGTGATTTTTTGATGCGATAGATGCGACTTGAAAGCATCAGTATTTTAACAGGCTCGCTCTGTGTATTAATGATTCTTTAATTAAATCAAGCACATTTTACTGAGATTAACAGCTCTACAAGACCAAACCCTTCTTGCCATGAAAGACTGAGTGCCTCATTTTTTTGGGATATTAGCAGGAGATGCCTGGGGTGTGACATTCCCCATCAGCTGCTTTCAGCTCAGAGCAGATCAGGTGCACTCCAGACAAATCTGCCAGTGCGGAAAACCAAGATTAAAATACCTTTTAGGCCAGTCTTGGAGTGAGAAGCAAACTGGTGCTTTTCCTGTGCAGGAGCAGCGTGTTCCCGTGTGCTGTCCATGGATCTTACAGAGATTCGGGATCAGAGGATGATAAATCATTCTGAAAAGGAGGTGGCTGCACTAAAATGGACTCACAAGGACAACAAATTCCTTCTCCTGAGCACGATAAATTACAGCCTCTCACTTCCAGGGTTTGTTACAGCAATACTTCCCTTAGCTGCAAAAACGCATTAAAGCGCTTACAAATCTTCCCCACAAAACACTCGCAGCACCTGCCCAAGCCAGTTCTCCTCATCCTTGGGGAACATTTCCATTGTTTGTTCCCATTAAACACGGAACTGGAGCCCATCAGGGCTGCAGCCTCAGGTTTGACTCAGTCCCAGGTACCTAAAGCGAGGCAGCTCCCACTAAAGAGCTGCTGATGGCTCTGAAATCTTTCTCCTCCTCTCAACAACCCAACACACAGAACCAATTCTGCACAGCTCTGCACACTCCCCGTTTGCTTCCCAGTCTTGTTAACAGAAGTTTCCTAAATATCCCAGTCTGTCACCAGCAGTGGAGAGGCATCCTTTCCCACAAGTGTGATCTGTCATTATGAAAAACGCTGAGGGCTGATTTCACACTTCTGCTTGTTAAGTATTTTTTTTTAAGCAAATAAAGCTCTTTACTTAAAACCAAAAATAATTAAAACTAACTCTTCATTAGCAGTTCCAACTGCCTAGGTAAATGTGGTCACAGCCCTAATTTGCACGCTGCCACTGAGCGGTTTTATCACTCATTTCCTGCTCGCAGGGCGTCACTTTCTGATTCTTTCTCATCACACACATTTGCTGCCTATCAGAGGTGTCAGCATCCTTTAAAAGCTTGGGTCCCAGCTGGAAAACCCCAAGGGCACTGTCCCGATGCTTCAGGGGCTGCAGGGTGGGATTTCACTGCTGCAGGAATTCCATGGGGAACGAGATTCTGTCGTCCTGGACCCGAGGAATGCCCAACCCCAGCGCTCTTGCACGAACAGTAAAAAAAAAAAAAAAA
>VYZT01049385.1:180797-227298 GCA_013400735.1 Pomatostomus ruficeps
AAAAAAAAGGAATATTTTTGCCAATTTTGCACCTACTTAGAGTAAAGAACAAAACAGAATTCCTGTAAGTTAGAAACTTTTTGTCATCTTAGCAGTGGCAATCAACTCTTCCTGCTTTTTCTTGCATTCCACCTACAAATGCATTGTGCAGGTAAACATGAGGTCTTGGAAATGAGCCCCGGGGTTTTAAGTAACAGATTACCCCACAATCACTGCTTTTCAGACTTCCATTTTCACTGGCCCTGAATTTGACCCTTTGTTTCCCAATTCACGAGGATTTTATCAGCTCTGAGCACAAGTAGCCTTCCAGCTCCACCGGTTCCTTTTGCTCTGTTATCACAGCTCTTTACAGAAGCACTTGAATTTTTTTTTTTTTTTTTTTGCCCAAGGAAAGAACGGAAAAGTCACCGATATTTCTGCTCTGCTGGAATCAGAACAGACTGTGGCTCTGAAGTGGACTCTGAATTGCACAGATTATTGGCAGGCTTTGGACAGTGTTCACCTCACTGATTTGGGCTGGAAAATCCATCTTCCATCTCCCCACCGAGCTCCTCCATCTGTTTTTCCACATCCGCACTTTCCAACAGCAACTAAACACACGATTTGCCATTGTCTGAAATTTCTGGCTTAGTCTGATTTATTCCAATCTCGAGAGAAAACCAAACATGAGCGTATTTGCACAAGGGAACACCTTTTGCTCCCACTAAAGAGGGGCTCCAGGCTGGCTCTTATCTCAGCAGCCCAGAAGCAATCCAATACCGGGCCCAGGGCCTGCTTAAGCCCCTTTTCAGAGCATCATTTTGCAATTTTGTCAACAAGCTCCAGCAAGCCCCAAAGTAAAACCATTCCATGTAAATCCGACCTGCAGAATTCCTGTCAGGACGCTCCTCAACAAAGCTCTTTAGCAGGAAAAAGGAGTTACCACAGGATTTTCTAAACCAGTCTGTCTTTGCTGGGCATTACATCATCCCCGAATCCTCCTGCTCGTCTTCACAAGCAGCTTTCCCTTAAAACCGGGGCGGACTGACATTTCCTGGCCTTTGAGAACGCAAACCACCAAGTTTCATAAGAAATAAGCCCATAAAGCGAGCGGATAAATAAGTTTCTTTCAGAGGGGGAGGGTGGTGTCATTAATACGAGCTGCTTTACGTTCCTCCTGCCAGCTTGAGCTCCTTTGCTAAGAAACAAATTTTAAACTCGTCTGAAAACCCAACTTCCACACAAATGGGCTCCGCCAAAAAGGCTGGCAGGCCCTGACCCTCAGAAAAATGGTTTCACTCTATTTTAAAATATTTTCTAACTTTTGCTAGAAATAAAACAAACTTAAAAACAAACTGTAAAAAGAAAGGATTAAACAATAAAGAGTTCTCTGTGTAGAGTTCTGTACTCTAACTTAATCCTGTTCTCTTGCTATGAATCCAGAGGAAAAGTCCTACAAGTTTTCAATGTTCCTCTAGGAGAAAGAGGGCAGCAAAAAACAGATTTTCAAACAATCCATGAAAGAAATTATGAATTTATACATATATATATTATTCTTAACTAATTTAAAACATTTTGAGGTGGTAAAATCTGCAAAGTTCCATGAAATACTGTGATCACCAAAGCTCTATTTTGTGCCATTTTATAAATTCTCACCCCTTGAGTACATGTGCACTAAATGCAGCATCTCTGCGTAGCTGAAGGATTCAAAGATTCCATCCTTTCATCCTCACCCCACCTGTGATTACACACTTGATATTCTGATGGTTTGTAAAGAACTCCTGTTCTATTCTTTCCTTGTTTGCCCTTTGCTTTGAATTTTTTCTTTCAGAACAATGCTGGGCATGGGGAAGCTCAAACAAAACCAGAAAACTCTTTTTGAGAGAAATTCAAGGATATTTCAGAGAGAAATTCAAGGATATTTCAGGTTATTCATCTCTCAGTGTACCAAGGAGATCAGGAAGAAAATCCCGTTGTCTTCCTGACACCAGGACACATCTGGATAGGAAAACAACGGGCTGGATTCAGGACAGGGCAATCAGGTTGAGGGTTCTGCTACAGAACATTCCAAGTCCATTTTTGCTGCAGGGTGGGGGTGAACTGCTGAGCAGAGAGCTCAGAAACACCACAGCTCTCAGGCTGTGCATTCCCACTGCTCTGGGTCACCTGCTACTCCACATTTCTGGCGTACAACTCACAGCACCTCAAAAAGGCTCCTCTAGGGAAACGGGTTGGTCTCAACTTCAGGTATCTTTTGCCAGATCAGATACGAGAGCTGTTTGTGGTTTGCTGCACTAAGCTGAAAAGTCTGCTATGATTTTCCAGCAGAAAAAAAATATTCAAGGTTTATACTCAACGCATTAAGGTGGGAAGCCACTGATAAAGTAAGAAACAGCTGGCAAATGAAGACAAGGAACAGCGTTAAAAAGAGAAACTGCAACGTTTCTGCTGCAAGAAGGACGTCAGCAGCTCCCATAAATCCTGGGCGAGCGCTCAACGTGCATTTCACTGCAGCCCTGGAGAAGAAGGGGATGTTCAAGTGTTGAAATCCAGCATATGGTGAATTTTAGCAGGGCTGTTTGAGCAGGAGGACCAATCACCACACGGGGAAACTCTCCCAGAGGAGGAGGGAAACAGCACTGGAGGTGCAAGGGTTGATTTTTACTGCAGGGGACAAAACTGAGGGGTCAGGGGTGGCAGCCAGGAGTGTCCCCAGAGCCGGTGTCCCACAGGGGCCAGGCACTGTGTGTTCCCCCTGCCAAAGACTGGGGGATGATCCCTGTGCTGGGACACCAGAGGCAGCAGGCACCAAGCACGGGGGATTCTGCTGCTCCTCTGGATCACTGAGCACTGGGAATTCTGCTGCTCCTCTGGATCACTGAGCACTGGGAATTCTGCTGCTCCTCTGAATCCCTGAGCACTGGGAATTCTGCTGTTCTTCTGGATCCCTGAGCACTGGGAATTCTGCTGCTCCTCTGGATCCCTGAGCACTGGGAATCCTGCTGCTCCTCTGGATCCCTGAGCACTGGGAATTCTGCTGCTCCTCTGGATCACTGAGCACTGGGAATTCTGCTGCTCCTCTGGATCCCCATGGCCAGGGACACGTTCTGTGAGAGCACATTCCCAGAGCTGGACAGAAAACATGGATTGGCAGATCCTCTGTTTATTTTACTCATTTCAGGACATGGTGGGGCAGTTGTTTTGCAGATTTCAGAGATCGTTTGTTGGGTATTCAATGGAGAGAAACACTTTTGTTGACAAGGAAAGGAACCTTTAGTGAGATCTTTGTTTGTTACATTTCACACATAACATTTTCATACTACCAGAATCCTCTTTATCTCTGTTAAAGACACCCATTACTAGAAATGGAGTTCAAGAGTACTTTCCATTGACCGTTTGACAATAAAAATGTAGAATTCTGCAGTACCATAGTGACAACTTCCTTTGTCCAAACAAAATTTTGTATTCAGAAATCAAACGCACACCCAATGTTCAGACAGCGTTTCCACTGAAGAGAAATGACAGAAATTCCAAGCAGAAAGCAGAGACATTTCAACTGCTTGACAAACAAACACATTTACCTTTTTCAGAGGACAAATGGCTCTTCTTGAAATTTTATAGGACAGCAGCTGCAACTGAGCCTTCAATTTAGCAGCAGATCTTCCAGGAGCAAAGCCACATTCAGCAAATGCACCCGATCAGCACAGGGCAGAGATGTGACTGCTCCGAGCACTCACCTCGTAATTGGCAATCGCCTCTCGATCGAGGGTCCGGGTCACGGAGACGTCCCCATTCATCTCATTGATTCTAAAAATTCCTTTGGGGTCTTGATCCACTCCCCTTCCAGAGAGCCGGAACTTTACTCCCTCTGTCCCCTCGCTTCTGATGACCTGCATGGCAGGAAAGAAGTGACAGGCCACGCTGTGAAATCTTTGAAACCCATTCTAAAACCACAGAAGTTGTTTCAGCCTTTTAACTAATGCTGAGCGATGCTCCCCGCCAATAAAATGTAACTATAAAATATGATTTCAATCATTCACAAGACACTGTGCAATTGCTGTGTTAAACCCTGGAAAAGCTCTCGTGTTCTTGGCCAGTTCCTATCTTATCTTTAGGGTCTTCAATTTCACTGCTTAAAGTTTCTGTTATTCCGTTGCTGTATTCACTCCATGACTAGAATTCGACATTTCATTTAATGGTATTTCTTCTTTTTAGTTAAATTGATAGAACAGCTACAAACTTACAAAAAAAAGACATATTCTATTGATTGCCAAGAAGCGTTTCTATTTCACAACAACCCTTGCCATCCTGGAGAGCCAGCACACAGTATTTTATTGGTCACTGTGAAGTCATTGCACACTGCTTTCAGGTTGGGTTTTTTCCCCTCCAATTCCCTTTCAAACTGTTCCTTTCCCAGAATTTTAAATCAAGAGGAAAAACTCTGCATGAAGATTTCAGAGTATCCTGCCCAGAGCACTCCTGAGCCACACAGCTGGAATTAGCCCACTTCCCAAAATTCTGATTATATATGTACCACCCATGAGTGTATGGCCACTCATTGGTGCTGTCACCTTCTTTTCCCACGAGAAAAAAATCCCTAAAAATCCAATTTCAAGGCCACCTCCCATTGGCACCGGGAACGTTTACAAACCTGCGGAGCCGCACAACGTCAGCTGTGAGCTACACGCTTTGCAAATTTGTATTTGTGCACCAGAATTGGAAGGATTACGAGCTAATCTCGCCCTTCAAGGCTGACAATCTCGCCAAGCTGTTCCTTCCCTCCGCTGTTCCGCGTTCTTTTGTTTCCAGCAATTCCGTAGCGCTGATTTCCGCAGAAATGTTAAAGAAGAAATTTATGTGCTGGTCTGAATTACAGCTCAGGAAGGGGAAGGGAGAAAGTGGTCTTAGAAACCTGGACCTCCTCCAGTTCTGAGATAATAAATATGCAGGGTGTTTAATAACGTCCCCGAGGAAATAAATGTTTGCTGCCCTGTTGCTGTGGGTTGAGCAACGCTGGTTTGCAGATTGCCGGGCACTGAGATTCTGACTGAACTCCAGAATCATTATTCCTTTATTTTAATTGAGAAAAAATTGCCACGAGTTATGAAATAGGAAATCAGCATTTTCACAGATAAAGTTTCTCTTCGCCAGCCCTTTGGGGAAGGGAGACATTTCGAAGTGAAAACCTGTTTCACCTCTTTTTTTTCCCCTCTTTCCAACACTCGGAAGCACTGAGGGATGAAGTTTTCTGCCTGTGTATTTTTGAGAAAGTCATGCCCAAACAGAAGCAGACAACGCTGCAGGGGACAAAAGGGCAAAGTCACTCTGTGACTTCTGCTTCAGTGATGAAACTGAAACCTAACGGCTCTGACTGAAAAGTTACCTGCTGTTCAGGGCATTTTGGGACCAATTTCTGGTGTTTTTACGTCAAGCCTAAAAATATATGTTTTCTTTAACACAAAGCTGTGCTGGAGATCCTGCAATGCCATGACCGTTGCTCACTTTTGCAGGGAAAAGATGAATTGATCCTTTTCTGCCCTCATGTCTGGGACTTATTAGGAGGCAAGTGCACCTTCCCATCTGAGAACAGCGGCTTGAAAGGCCTGAAATCAGCCTCAGGGCAGCACAAAAATCTGACTCAGAGATGTTTATACTCCAGCCATTTCCACCAGAGCCATCAATCATTACCTCACTGTTTATGACAAATTTAAGACGTGGCATAAACACAATGCCCCTGTTGTAACAAT
This sequence comes from Pomatostomus ruficeps, assembly GCA_013400735.1. Lineage (NCBI taxonomy): Eukaryota > Metazoa > Chordata > Aves > Passeriformes > Timaliidae > Pomatostomus > Pomatostomus ruficeps. The sequence goes on from VYZT01049385.1 coordinate 186,524, forward strand.
CCACAATAAGAAAGAAAAAACAAATGTTGGGCTCTGAAAAGGAATTTGTAAAAAAAAAAAAAAATCCAGATATTCCTATAGAGATTTTTCTCCACAGTAGATAGAAAAGGAAGAATGTAGTAGCAAGAATAAGAATGAGAATGAGAATGAGAATAAGAATAAGAATAAGAATAAGAATAAGAATAAGAATAAGAATAAGAATAAGAATAAGAATAAGAATAAGAATAAGAATAAGAATAAGAATAAGAATAAGAATAAGAATAAGAATGAGAATGAGAATGAGAATAAGAATGAGAATGAGGAGTAGTGGTAATAGTGGTCCCCACAAACCCAGCTGGTGGGAAAATTTCTTCTCAGCTCCAAATCTGGCAAAGATCTTCACCCTGAATTTGCTGGTGAGACATGCCAAGGTGGTGCCTGAAGGATCTGTGCTCCTTGGAGCTGACGCTTCCCACCTCTCATCCCCACTCCAGCTGCAAACCCTTCCTCAGCATCCCATGTATGGGAGGAACTGATCTACCAGAGAGCAGAGGTTTTTTAAATGACCCGATGAGCCCTCTCAGCTTTTTGAGGACTTCACGGAGCCCTCCCATTCACAGTACAACCCTTTTCAGACCTTTTTCTTTCATCTCTTTGCCCGTCCGTGCCCCCAGGTACTGCACAGCCCCTTCAGCCCGATATGGTGACACAGAGCCAGGGCTGGGCTGCTCCGGCACCACGGCAGCGTCTGCCCAAGAGCGGAGAGCGGCTCACAAAAAGTCATTTCCAGGAGGTTCGTTAAAACGCTTAATTAGCCACAAGAGGGAGCCGCAAACTCCCAGGAATGTCAGGGAGAACATTAACATCTCCTAATTAAGATGCTTATATAATGGCTGCATAGTTCAAAGAAAGTGCATTTCCCAGTTCACACGGAGCTCAGTACAACGAAAAGTTTAATAAAAATCAGGCTTAATTTGCCATATGGTTTGGTGCTTCAGCGAGAGCGAGGAGAAAACAGGAAGATTGTCTGACATCTCCTCTGGCAGGGCCGAGGTTCTGAGCTCTGGCACTGCTCACACGAACATTTCCTCGCTCGCAGAGCCTTTGCAGACAATGCTTTCCCAACGCCCTGGCGGAGATAAAGCAAGGCCAGATGATTTCTGCTGGAATGTTTGCTCTGGGATTTCATTCTTACCCTTCCAAAATGCATAAACGAAACCCCGCAGTCACTACTACCTGAAGCCCAGACAGACACAGTTATTGCCATAATTCTTTCGCAGCTTCAGGAATTTCAGAGCAGGTTCTAATACTGAAAGTGGCTGCACCATCTGGCAGTGGCTACATGTTGCATATAAAGAAAGGCTTTTCATTCTTCAGAAATGCTTGTTGAGACAGCACAAGGCCCCACCACCCACCCACCGGGAATATGGAAAAGACAGGAAGGCTTTCTCTGGCATCCCAATTTCTACCTATCTCATTTTCCCTGATGTCACCATTCCGAGGGGACTTTCTGTGGGCAGAAGGCTCAGAATAGACACCAGCTGAGCATCCCACAGTGACAGGGACTGTCGGAGGCTGTTCCCTCAGCCAGCAGCAGGGACAGCTCAGGATGGAGAGACAGCCATCGCTCACCTCTCCCATCTCAAGGGAATAATTGGGAATTAAAAGAGTTCATCCCACAAACCCAGCACCAGGGATAGCTCTGGATGGAGATTCAGCCAGCGCTCACCTCTCCCATCTCTAGGGAATAATTGGGAATTGAAGAGATCTGTCCCACAGATCCAGGGATAGCTCTGGGTGGACATCGCTGACCTCTCCCATCTCAAGGGAACATCAGAGAATAATTGGGAATTGAAAGGATCCATCCCACAGTCCCAGCACCCAGGGACAGCTCTGGGTGGAGAGACAGCCATCACTCACCTCTCCCATCTCAAGGGAATAATTGGGAATCGAGGAGATCCATCCAACAGACTCAGGGATAGCTCTGGGTGGAGGTTCAGCCTTGCTCACCTCTCCCATCTCTAGGGAATAATTGGGAATTGAAGAGATCCATCCCACAGACCCAGCAGCCAGGGACAGCTCCAATGGAGACTCAGACATCTCACATTTCCCCATACCTCTCCCATCTCAAGGGAATATCAGGGAATAATTGGGAATTGAGGGATCCATCCCACAGACTCAGCACCCAGGGCAGCCAGCACGAGGCTCTGTGATCCCGCTCGGCTCAGAGACACTTCCAGCAGTCAGAGCATCGCTGGGCTGACAGGAGCTGCTTGTGCTGAACCGCGGCCACAGCGGATTTCCCAGCGCTGTCTCAGCTGACATTATGTATCCCTCGCAGCTAAACTCATTCCAGCAACGCGATCCCCCCGTCGTGACGGGTTTATCGCCAAAGTAAATCAGAGCGTTCTCCAGAGAGGAAGAGAAATAGAAGCACAAAAACCCCACGCTGCCCCGAGAGAGAGAATTTGTGTTTCTGCAGCGCCAGCAAATCTGTCCTAAACAGCACCATCCTCAGTGAGCAGCTTCATTCTTTGAGGAATGTTTGCCTCAACCACTCCCATAATTTCTTAGTTTTTGATGCCAGGTGAATTATAAATGCATCATAATAGTTTCACTTTTTAATTAGAAAACTAATCCCACCCCTACACAAGAACATTTGGTTCATGCCCCAGTTCTTTTCATTTCCGAGCTTCACAGTGTCTCTCTTGTGGTTTTTTTTTAATTTTATTTTTTTGTAGGGTTGTTTGGTTTTTGTGTTTCCTGCTTGCTCCCCCCAGCCTCTTAGGAAGCAAATTTATTCATGGAATATTTAAAGGTGAACTATTTTTTTCCTCTAATCACTGTGCTCCACAAGAGCAAAACAATGGTTTAGGTCCATTGTTTAGCTATTGTAGAAATAAACAGACACTTCCTGTCCTGCCATACTGAAAATTACTCTTTGCAGTCAGAGGCTCCATCTGCTCCACGCTGCCTCGAATACTCTTTCAACCAAAACAAATGGAAAATATTCCCAGAGTTATTGAAAAGCATTAACCAACAGAAACTGCTTCATTACTGTAAGCTAAACATACAAAACCCGTGGCTAGAAAGGAATTTATATAATTTGCTGAGTTTAATAATTTATTATGGAAAAATTAATACCTCTAGCTTCTTTAATGAAATTTTAGAGAAACTGGCTGAGCATGGGAGCCAAACTGTGCTCTCTGGCAAAGGCAGATGTTGGCCAGACCTGACCCTGATGAGAACTTTCTCCAGATTCCCTCCATGCAGAGGTGACAGGCAAGAAAATCCAGGGGATTCATTCCCATAATGGTAACAGGAATTACAAAGCTGCTCTAAGTGACTGTGGTCTGTATCCATGATAATTCAGGATAAACCCAGCTCGGGGTAACTTTCAGGCACTCCTTTTTCTTGTTCACACAATGGATTATCAGCTTCCCTCTGTTATCAACCAAAGCACATCTGGGCAAGTGCCCTTTCAGGATGTTCTCCAAAATGCCCAAAACAAGTTAATGGAGACAGGAATGAACAATATTTGTGAAATTTGGGTAAACAGGAAATCAAAACCTCAGCAATTAAAGGTGTTTAAGGAAAGCACCAACACAGGTGATATCGCATCCCCAAATTTCAAAGCATTTCCAGAGCAGTTTTCAATGTCCAGCCCATGTGAGGGGAAGGTTTTCAAAGCTGTGTCCATCTCCTCGAGCTTTCCTGCAAAGCTGAACCCGGCCAGTGAATCACTCCCTGGAATCCTGATCTCTGTGCTTGCAGCTGGAAGGGAGCTCCAGACACACTCACAGGATGGAAAGGGAAATGTGACCAGCAATGGGAACGTGCAACAAAAACTCAACTCTGTGCCAGCCAAGGCAGGGAAACACAAAGCTGAGCTGAAGGGTTTGGGTTCTGGGGGGCGCAGAGCTGGGAAAAACCACATTGAGCACCCCAGACCCTCCGTCTGAGCCATCAGCTCCGAGCCGGTGCTGGTGCTGTGGACGGTCCAAATAACAGAGCAGAGCACATCCACATCCACAGACCTCCCAGAGAAAGGGACAGAGACCCAGACAGGATTTAACCCAGCAAAGAGAGCCACAATTCAGTCATTTTAAACTTGAAGGACCTATTTTCTATTTCAGACCCTGAGTGAAACACATTACTACCAAATATCTGAATTTTGCCCTTTAAGATACGGATTTGGCTGAATTATTGCACAATGCTTCTCAATTAGAGATTAAAACTTTAAATACAAGGTAAATAATCCCTTAGCAAAGTTCACACTCTGTGTTCACTTCTGTGGATTATTTGTTATTTATTCTTATGTATTCACACACATTTAAAGCTCAGTGGCACCGGGCAAAACTCTTACTATAAGAGTAGCAGTAACTTCTTAGTCACATTCTTTTGCACAGATTCTCTTAAGACTTATGAATTACAGAAACAAAAATGAACACGTGTATTATTACAACAGTGCATCTGTAAACGGAAGTGTTTTAATATCTGTGTAAAATTTCTGAAACATTGAGCACTGGGTGTACTAACACCTTGAACATGGAAACTTTTATATCAACTTTCAGAGCAGGAACATGGGAATGAAAAATATCAGGCACAGAAATCAAATTAATTATGAAAATGAACAAAACCTACACTGATATTCTCAAGAGGGTCCCTTTTAGCATTTTAACTCTGAGCTTTGTCATGCAAAACATTTTGGGAAGTGTCAGATTTAGGCACAACAACGTTGGGAGAGTTAAAGCACACGAGTTGGGCAGTTTTGATGCATTTTTGTGAGACTGATTGAGGGCTGCAAATGGTGCCAGTGTGAAGCCACTCAGACCAAACTGGGAATGCTCTGATCAGGCAGCACATGGAGGATTTTATGTTCATGAAGGAAACAGAACTTGCACTGCTCAAAAAGTGGGTGGAACACTGAAGGTTTTTTTTTTGGATGGAGCTCTACTTCCTGTAAAAGGCACTCAACCAAAGATTATTTTGTTACATCAGTGCAAACTCGATGTTTTACTGAGTAGGAACTACAGCAAATCTGAAATTTGACAAGGTTAATAAATTCCATAGGCAAACATTTCACCGCAATGTCCCAATGCATGAAAATGACACAATATATTAAAAACCAGTGAAGCTGTTGCACCACCAGGGCTCCATTCTCCAGGTCTTTTTAGAATAATCAAAACAAATAGGGTATTTGATATTCAAGCAAAAAAAAAAAATCTTCTTGACATAATGGCTTTTTATCATAAGTATGCATAAATGTTTACCAAATTCAGATCAACTTTGTAGTGGGATGCACAGGTGTTCAAGTGAAACAAAATGAATTTATGCATGTGGGAGCCCTGGGCACTGGTGGATCCCTTCAGCCCCAGGTTCATTATCGTAGTCGTACACAGATGCAAGAATTCCCCCTGAAGAGCCCTTCCCAGCAGTTGCAGGGATTTAAATGTGAGGATTTAACCAGTATAAATAGCTAACAGTGAGCATTTGCTCCGAGATCGAAGCAAAGTAATTCAATAAACACATCAAGATGCGCATTAGCTTTTGTAGCAGGTAATTCCTCAGCTTCCCTTTACTCCTAATTTATAACGAGCCAGAAGATTCATTACAGATAATTTTCCCTCTCCCTGTTCCTGGCTGTCTGTTTCACAACTGGATCTGCAGGCTCGGGATTCTGTGCGCAGCAATCCCTCCCCGGGGGCAGCAGGGAATTTCCAAACAGGGATTTCTGTGATCTCCGAGGAACAGGAATTAGAGGGTTCCTTGTCACAGAGGGCCTGGCTGTTCCTCTGCCTGCTTCGGCCATTTAATCTCCATATTTTATTTGCTGCTCAAGTGGCTGACTGGCAAACCCCGTCACTTGAAGGAATTCAGGGACAGCTCCGTGCTGAGTGACAGCCAGATGGAATTGCTCCAAAGCTGTGGGAAACTCTGACTCTGATTGACAACATTAACGGGAGAACTCAAAAGATCCCCTTAAAACAAACAAACCAACCAATGGGTTCTTTGGATTTGTGGAGGAGCTTTACTGAAAGCTTTCCACAGATCTAAAAAAGCAGAAATTAAGAGGCGACGTTGCCACATTTAATGGTTTGGAAGTGCAGCAGTTCAGGACTCAGAGCACCCAATGTGCAATCACCCCAGGTGGAGCTAAATCTGGAAGAAATGGGAGAAAAGAGAACAGACCCAACTTTCAGCAGCTCTTCGCAGGTATTTCACAGTGCTACTCATTCTGAATAAGATCAAAATCTTAATTTATGACTGAAGGCCTCTCGTGCAGCACCCAGACAAGCCCAAGGCGCTGCTCTGGCCCTGGGCTGCATTTCAGCTGCACAAATCTGCTCGGGAGGTCTGGGGAGTCTGCCCTTGGTGTCTGTGGATTTTTTTTCGCCGCTTGCTTCCCGTCCCTGCAGCCACATTCCTGCCCCTGGCACCCAGCTCCAAATGTCACCCTTGGATCCACGCACGCAGCACAGAGAGAAATCAGAGCTGCATCGAGTGGGACCCTCCAGCTGGGCAGAGCAATCAGAACTGCAGAACGAGACACTGAATTCCCACAGCCAACCTGAGGAACTGAATAGGGGAAATAAAGTCTCATCAGGAAACTGAAGAGAATGAGTCACCTAAAATGCTCTTGAAAATTAAGACTCGGTTGAATCTGAAGAAATTTCTTGGAAGATTTTGACTAATTTTATTTTTGCTTTAGCTAGTGACCTGATGAGTCTTGAATGGGAAAATATTTTGCAATTAAAATGAACTTAGAGGAATAAGTGCCCTATCAAAAGTATTTAATTTTTATAATTGAAGATATTAAAAGAGAACTAGCATGATGAAGGGCATTTTTTTTCTAAATTTGGTTCGATTACATGCAGTCTGTCTAATACTTCTGGATACTTCAAGAACCTGCTTAGCACCCAATTCCCACTTGTAGCAAGCAACCCACAGATCTAATTATAGATTTTCCTCAGTCACCAGTTCCCTAGGAAACAAATCCACGGCTCATGTCTTGTTCATGGAAGGTCATGGGAGGAAGATAAATATTTTTCTGTGTATAGAAACTTATCTGGAGGTCACAGGTCTGCAGCTCAGCAGCTGCTGGTGCCTCTGCCAAGGGCGGGTGGCAGCTGGGGTTGAGTTTTCTGGGATATTTTAAAACTTTTCAACATTTCAGGCTGATGAAGCATTTAATCCTTCCAGCAGGAACAATGCCCCACGGTACTTCATGCTGTAAATATTTTAATTTTGGTTCTCTAAGCTCATTTCAGTTTTTTTCAGTGGATCCACCTCACTTTTCATCTAAACCCATCAGAGGTCAACTCAAACCAGCTGTAAGCAGCCATGACTTCTTTAAAATTTTAGGCAGAAATGGAACTTAAAGTCATGAATGGTAAATATAATTTGTGTTTTCTTCATATTGGCCCTTAAATTATCAATGCCATCACGAAGCTGATCAAAAATTTTATCTCCATGCATGTAATTACATTAATCTTAGGGGGAAAAAAGTCTAATTAATGTTACTCTACTTGTGATTTAGTTCTAATTAATTGCTAAAAAACCAGACAAAATAGAATTCATCGTAACTCAGATGTATGCACTGTAAACAGGTCTTCCCCTCTTTGGGGCCTGGACAAGGACTCTGTCAAGTAAAATCACAGACAATCAGAAATTACTCCTGTTTGCTCACACCGAGATAACCCCGTACACCCAATTCTGAACTTGCAAAACTATTTCATTCCATTTGCAACAACACCAATTACCCAGCCTGAACTGATGCAGAAAACAGTTGCTCTAGGTTAGTGTGGTAATTCATGTAAATTTTATAATTTCCTTCCTCAAAAACCTGGAATCCGAGCCATGGAATTGAACTGCTCAGAGCATCCCCATTTTCTGACCCAGCAAGGCAGAAGCTGTCGTTGTTCCAGGTGAGGGTGTCTTTGTTTCAGTCTCATCTCCTCTGGACACAGATATTTATATCAATATTTCTGCACAAATATTTGTATTTTTTTTTTTGCAAAGATGGGCATCTCTACCTGGAGGAACGGTTTGATGTCTGAGATGCAAACATGAATGTGTTTTCAGGGGTTTTGTGTCAGTCCCCACCAGCCAGCAGGAGAAAAACAGGGAGAAGGAAAATGCACCTTCCTGTGTGGGATTCCTTCTGCAGCTCGCCCAGCTAACCCAGCCTCACATCCAAACCCAGAAGAAATGATTTCCTGAGGAAAGCACTCAAAACATCGACCTCACCTCACCAGAACCTGTGGGAAAAGGCCAAATTTGGGGCAGGAAACACATGAATTCCCCTTTCTCCACAGCGAGACTCTCACAGGGACAGTCCTTAGCAAGTGTTATCTTCAGGGAACCAGGTGCCATGGATTTTTTTTCGCCGCTGGCAAACAAATGTCAACCTGATTTCATCTACCGACTCATTTAGAATAAAAAACTCCACACAAAGCCCAAAAATCTCCTACGGAAATAATCTGAAACACTGAGGGGATTACAAGGCCATTGGAAAGATCTGCCCAGCTGCTGGCTTTGAGCTCGGGCAGATTATTTGAAGAGTATAAATGAGATTTACGGGTATCTCTGAGAATAAATAACAAATAATCCAGAGAATGCGCAGTGATCAATTACGCTGTGGGTAAAGTTTGAAGGAATCTCTTTTAAAGAGCCTTATTCCAGAATTCTGCCAAACCAGTGTTTGTTGGCCATCATAAGAAAAACTCCCTCAAGTAAGGCAATGCAGATTCTTCAAAATATTTCCCCAGATTTCAATAAAAATTTAAATAAAAATAAGCTTTTCCTCAACTTCCTCTAAGCAACAAACAAAACTGCAGTGTAACAATGTGAAGCAATGATCCTACAATCAGCATTGCCCACTTTTGCACAAGATTCCATCAAAAAAATTAAAACTAGAAATAGAAACTTAGTTAAAGCTTCGGTAAATGGCTCCTTTAAAGATTGCACGTGGCAACCACGGAATGTTTCAACCAATAATTATTAAATATAAGATTAAATTGTAAATTCTCTTTTTAAATATGCAACGTTCCCAAAGTCTAAGATGAGCTTTATGGGAAACTCTAGACTGAACCTATTAACGCAACAATCCATACTGCATTCTTTTGAGAAAATAACTTCCTAAGCTACCTAAGAGGTGGTACTGTTATCATAGACATCACCATTAAAATAAATAAATAAATAAATAAATAAATAAATAAATAAATAAATAAATAAATAAATAAATAAATAAATAAATAAAATTTAAAATGCAGCTTCAACAAACATCTATCTTGGTCACTTATCTCTGTTTTTATCCCTTATACACCTGAGCTTTTCAATGTTCTGTCAGACCCCGTCCATCAATGTCTAATTTACATATTTTCATAACAAATATACCTTAAAAAAACAATATTTCAAGACATCTTAGACTGCAGGAAAGAAATATTCCACATTGCAATCCATTAATGTAACAATTGTTAGGCTTCCATCATCAACTATGAACAATTAAAATATTAACATTCAAGAACTCAGATAATGCACAAAGAACATAAATTCTGTTCTTGAATGAATTGAATAAAATTTACTTTTTAAAGGAATGAACCTGAGGGTAAATACACACAAGGTTCTATAGTAAAAGTTTGATTTTTCCCAATGGTGGCCTGAGGCCAAGAAATAATGTAGGCAACAGAAACAATGGATTTTAGATTTTTTTAAACCCTACATTTCATAAACTTGCAAGTTAGTATCAGCCTCTGAATTTATCATTTATCATTACTGAAATCTTAATTACAGTTATTATACAATTTAAAAAAAAAAAAAATTTGAGCTTTCTAATCCACTTGTGGCTAAATACAAGAGAATTTTCCACTACCTGGAGCAACTTTATCTTCTCTAACTCTGCCAAAATTAGCTGCTTTCCAGTCACATAAAAACGCTTGCCATAACAGTGTTCAAAGTCAAAAACTACTATTTAAAGCTAATAGTGAGATTTTGTGCAAGTTTGAGCTGTTAAATTACTAAAGTGTTACTTCCATAGGACTGGGGCATAATGGCTGTGGCGTTCTTTATCTTGCAGAATGTAAATGTAGCTAATAGTGTGGAAAAAAAGTCATTTTAATACTTTAGTTGAGACTGAAGAGGAAAAAAAAAGGATAGAGAAAGACATTCAAGAAGCAAAAAGTCTTCACACTGAATAAACCAGAGCAAAGAAGAAAAGGGGAATATTTGTATAAAGTATTCTAAGTGTTAGGAAGAAATTCCCTCTCTGGTGACAATGAGATCTGGCTTCTAAATGAGCTGAGTGAAGGAGGTTCTGGTCCAGCCACCAGGACAAGCTGCAGCAATTTTAAACCTGACTTAAAATGAGGTGTATAAAGCTGTTTAATGGGAATGAATCCGACAGAGCCTGGTCCTGCTATTCTGACCCTGACTTTTCGGACAGTTTAGGTTCCCAGAGAGAATCCCCACTGCTCTGTGCTCTGGTAATGTCTGGAAAAACGGGGGCTCGGGGTTGGATTCACCCCAGGAGTGACCCTGAGCCCAGAGCATCCTTGCAGTGGTGACTCCTTGGTGTCTCCCTTAATTCAGGTTCCTCGGGGCTTTATCCTATGATGCCTATCAAACTTGTCATCCACCCTATAATAGAATTAAAGAGGAGTCAAACAGAAATCCGGGTCTCAGGGCCATTCCAAACGGGCAGAATGGAAATATCCAAGCACTGTAGGGTGCAGAGGGAGGGTCCAGCTGGGTTGTGCCCCAATGTTGTCCCCACAGCTCCTCGGGGCCCTGGCTGAGCTCTGGGACAGCTCCCAGCCAGCGCTGGGGCCGTGGGTGTCCAGCCCTAATGAGGCACCGACGCTCTGCTACGGCAGGGAAAAGAGAAAGCACCCAAAAAATAAACCAGGATTTCATTCCATGGTTCTTTCCACTTCACAGCAACCACTCCTGACTGCCAGAGGTGTTAGTGAAAATCTGTAATCATCCATGGCCATATCTGACCCTAATTCCATAGATTTGAGCCCAAAACACCCCAGGTTTGCCCAGGCACTGCTCCAGCTCAGTGACCAAAGTCCAGCCCATCCCAGCAGCGTGCCCAGGCTCAGGTCATTGCTGTGCCGCCATTATTCAGAATAAATGAAAGCATTAACAGCCAGTTCTGAGATCATTAATTGCTGTCTCACTCTATTTAGTAATATGACTAAAATATCTAATAATAGCAAATACTTTATTATGTTTAATTCTGCACCCACTTTACCAAATATTTATGTAATAACGTTCATATTGCACTTACAGGTGACAAGGACTGGACTGCTCTAAAATATGAGTGAGTCTCACATGAATATAAAATTAAAATATACAGAGATCATCCAAACAATGTGCTGACACCTACAAAAATGAAGGCACAAGAGTGCACCCATTCTCACAAAGAATTCAGCAATAAACTTAAAATAATGTGGTTTTCTCTTCTAATTTAAGGGAAATGCAGGTAAAGCTGCAGCACTAATTAATGAGGCAAAAAGAGCCTTGAGATTAATGAAGCAACTTCGTTTCCCCAGGATCAGGCGTTGTTGTTTAATTTTTACCAGAAGTTAAGGCTGCAGGTGTATGATCACAATTCTTAAATAGAAGTAAAAAAAAATATTTAATGGTATTAGTAACTTTTTTTTAAATGTAAATTAGTCAACAACCCATTGTGCGGGTACAAAAATAATTTAGCAACGTCTACTAAGTTTATTAATAATTAAAATCACCTTAATATGTATGTTTCTATGGTTACACTTAATGTGTTTAGAATACAGAAAGATCTTAAAACAGTCCCAGGATTTCCCAGCTAATGTGAAGAGCAGAGAAGGTTTTGAAATTGATCTTTAGAAAGAATAGTCACGTCATTTCAACTGCAAATCATTCATTTCAATTTCAGTCTGAGAAATCAATGGGCAAGAGAACAGATCTCTCATCAATTAGGGTTGCTTCTCCGCATCCATCACTTTGGCCTGTCTGGGGAATTTTCCAACTGACAGCACAGTATATCAGCATTAAACTGAACCTCCAGAAAAATAAATAGTAGAGAAATTTATAGGAGAGAAATTTATATTAGAGAAATTTATGTTAGAAAATGGGGTTGCTAAATTTGGCCCTTCTGCAGTACCTTGGGGAGGAAGAGGTAGAGCTGAAGCCTGAAATCACCCAGTTAAAAACCCCAAATTCAAATGAGCCCAAGCTCCAGGACAGCTCCTGCACAGTGACCACCTCAGGATGGTTTCACCTCCAAACTGGGGACGTGTCAGCCCCTGGGGGGACAGCAAAAAGGAACCAAACTGAAGCCCAGTAGCCCTCTACAACACGAGAGAGGAATTTTCTCCTAAAGAAGCCACACCAAAGCCAGGGGACCTCTTTCTGAGCAGCTCTCAGAGCTGCACAATATTCAGGAGCATCCAGAACTTCCCCAGAGCCTTTTGGGGTTTATTCCAGGGGCTGTACTCGACGCAAGACTGTGGCTCCTGCTGACCAATGCCCTTTTCCCCCTATTTCAATAAACAGACACTGGAATATCTCCTTTTACACCACGGGAGAGCTGGAGAGGCACAAATTACCAGGAATGCCCCAAGAAGTAACTGTTTGACTCCATTTTAAGTGTGGGTTACACACACCATCATGATGGAGGACATGAGGCACCTAAATTCCCCTGAAAATGTGGGCCTTGGTAACCAAGATCTCACTGCTTTCAGAAACAGCTTTTTGTTTCTCCCGTTGCCTACATGCCTTTGAAATGCAGAACGACTCTATAAATAATAAAGCAATATTTGACGACAAATAATGAGTCAGACGCTCCTCACCCCTTCCCTGCGCTTGCCAGACGTGTTTGAGTGATAGAAGTTGCATTTAGAAGAACAAGAGCTTAAACAAGACATGGTTTGTGGAAACACAGAGCTGCAGAGTAACTATTTGTGCAGCCACCCTGGAATGTGTCTGCAGCGGGTTTTCTTTGCAGAGAGCAGCACAAATAATTCAGAGATGAACCAAAAATCACAGAGGAACGGCTGGGGGTCATTCCTGTCTACTTCTGCCCCTGGATTCTCCCTGCAGAGGGGATCAATGCCAGCCTCAGGTGCAGCAGCAAGGACACCCTTTGCTTTTGATATCCTGAGAATATTCAGAATATCACAATGCTTGACAGAAATTATCCCCCAGCTCTAACCCTCAGCACTGTGCAACCTCTCTGCAGCACTCCAATCTTCCCATTCCTTGTCAGCCTCTTGTCTCCTGCTGGATGATCTGCAAACCCTGTCACTGCAATGTCTCCTTTTCCAGATAATTTCTGTTGTGTTAAACAACACAAATCACCGCATAAATCCTTGGGAATATCTATTGGTAAAAGCTTCCATGTGGAAATCTATTTCCACGCTGATACTTCAATCATTTTTAGCTGAAGGAAGCATTTCCTCTAGTAAAGAAACCCAAGCATGGTTTATTGATCAGATTTATCTCCACCTTCAGCTTCTCCACAGATCCCAGTGCATTCAGGAAATATGGTTTGCCTTAAAAAGATCCGTGTTGGCTGCTCACTCCATGATCATCCCAAAGTTTATCTGTTCCAGCGACTGCTGCATTTGCTTTTGACAAATTGCCTGGTGCAGGGATGGGATTCCCTGGGCTGGAGCTCCAAAGGCTTCCCAAGGATTCCTGGGAGCTTTTGAAAGGAACGGGAAGGACGTGACCCCCACATTCCAGAGCAAGTGGAGCCAGGGTGCAGGAGCGGTGACATGCCACAGTCAGGAGTTAATTCCACAGCCAGGAGTTAATTCCCAGTTTGAACTCTCCGCAAACCTGCTCTTTCCTATTTTATAATGTTCATTTTTTCTCTCTTTTGCTCTGAATCCATTCCTTTGGCACTGCATTTGGAGATGCTCCTTCAGCCTCGTGTCCCATTCCTTCGCTGAGCACACCTGCAGCGTGGCACAGCCTCCTTCTTCCTGAAACACTGAAATATTTACTGGTAGTTTATAGTTTTCCACTTGACAGGACTCTCACCTTTCTTAAGGGAGGGTGAGGATTTTGAAGAACTCTCTTATGGTCTTTTTGAACCTTCAATAAAAGTAAAACTGTATGAACTGTTAGCCAGGGGTTTGATTGTCACACAGACCCGTGAAACTCAAAATTTCCTGACTGCAAATTCCTGGCTGAAACCAATGGCAGATCCCGCTCCTAAATTATGTGCAATGAGATAATTTCTCTCTCTCTCCAACATAATAATTTCTTACTTTGAAAGCTGCTGCAGAAGGGTCCACATGGTTCATTACACAAGCACCAGGGAGTCCCTCCTTGAGAGAACGAAGGACAAAAAATGACAGCCCAGCTGTATTTTGCCTCTGGTCTTCAATTTAAAAAGCTGACAGGGAAATTTTGCTCTAAGTCTAAAAATCTAATTAACTCTGATGTCCAATACAAATTTTAGAGAACAGTTCTTTAGAGAAGCACGTGCGGGAGAATTTATTTTTCGTTCTTGGCGCTGCTGCGCTGGGCTGGATTGTACCTGTCCCCATCCGCCATAAATCACAGCACCTCTGCATCCCCATCAGTTATCACGGGGAACATGGGCTGCATTTGTTCCAGAATTAAAAGGCTCTTTGGGAGGGGAGTTTTCAGCATGAAAAATGGGCTCAAATCTTGTTTTCTAGCACACGAGGGAAAGAGCTGGTGGGGACAATCAGCAGCAGCACGTCCTGAGCTCGTAGCAGGCAACTCTGAGCTACATCTGCATCTCTTCAGATAAAGAGTTTGGAATCACCAAGTTCCTGGATTCTTGAGGAAATAAATAAACTGAATTTCCTACAACTTACAGAAGTAACTTTCTAGCACTTAAAAGAACATCCTTCATCAGTCATCCCCTAAAGGAAGCAATATGTGGTTTTTAAGATTTCTCATTAACAGATAATTACACTTTTTTTTTTCTTTTTCCAAAGCATTATTACATCATTATTGTGTTGGGGTTTTTTAAAAAAGAAAAAAGGATATGATTTATTAACTGACAATTAGGATTCTCATAAGGAAATTGCTTAATGCGGTAATGAAAGTAGAGGAGTTTAAAAAAAATCATCCACGTATAATAAATTGTATTAATTCAAATTAATTTTCATGTTCCAGTGACCCTTGGCAAATTCAGGTTTGCCCAACAGCACAGAAATTCTGGATGGCGTTGGTTCCTTGTGGTTTCCTATTTACATATTTTCAACCTGCTCTGCATTGTCCATTTTGCTGTCTGAAGTTGCTCTTTCCATGTCTGATTTAACCCTTATTCCAACCCTACAGAGCTTCTGCGGGAACATTTAGGGGTTTTCCTGCCAAGTAGAAAAGGATCTGTTGAGAGGTTGTTTTGCTAAACATCTGATTCTTTAGTCAGATCTCCAGAAAAAAAATAACATTTAACTGATCCAACTTAAGCCATTTGGCTAACGTTGACCAAATTTGATTCAAAAACATCCAAAACTATGAAGTTCCTAGAAGTTCCACAAAAATTGGAGTGAAAAGACCTATTGGCAGACGCAGCAAGGAAGGCGGAATTTCCATTTTGCACATGCACTTTCAGTGCCTGCTGGGGTCAGCTGCAGCTCCGGGATTCTGAAGAACTCTCTTGCTCCCTCTTCTCCCAGTTTGAAACGTCAGGAGGTGAAAACAACCCCGGGGAGCTGAGGGCACCGGGGGATTGTTTGGGGTCACTGTGCTCGAGGTGCTGCCAGGATAAGAGGGCCTGGCTTTGTTGCAGGGAATTATTATTGGTAGGAAATTGAAATTCATCCCTTCAATTATCAGGAAATACTTGTAATATATTGTAAATCAGGCTGGAACATGAATTCTGTTAAATTAATATCGCCCCTGAATTCAAGTTGTAGCCAAGCTCAGCTACATCTACACTGCTTTTTCTTTTATTTCCCCAATTCTAATAAGTAAAAAATATATTAAAACACATGTTATTGGATTATAGGGATCACTACTACTTTCAATTTCTGGACTTCATTGTTGAGCAGATTCCTATTATCAAATCCCTTCTCAGGCTCGATTGGAAATGTAAGCTTAATAGTCTCGTCCACGCTTTGTAGAAATGAAAAGAGAAACTTCTGAAGCTGCTTGAACCTTGATGAAAATCCTATTTTCCAAGCGCACTTTAAAAACTTCCCCTAAAAACATCTTGGATAAAGCAGAATTTGATACGTGCATCATCAGCTTAGCTCACACTTCCTTCAAGGGTCTTTTTTTTTTCCCTGCAATCTCCCAGGAGGGTTGGGCTTATCAGAATTCCTGTCCCACTCTGATGGGAGAATTCCTGGCAGCTCCAATGGGCTCAGGGTCAGGGGGAGAGGGGAAAGGGAAATGTTTTAGGATGTGATTCCAGACTCCAGGGCAGCACTGAGGGACGAGCCCAAGCTCACAGAGACCCGGCTTAAACTGCAGCTCCAGCTAAAGAACATCACTGAAATAACACCCTGGCAAAAATGTCAAATATTTTAACAATCACTTCAATTCTTAGATGGAATTTGGATAAATATTTATTCCACGTTATCCACCTGTTCTTGAGAAACTTGAGCCAGAGGGAAACACGGCCAGGAAATAAAGAATGGAAGAGCAGCAGCACAAGGGACACTTGGGGGTGTAAAAGCAGCTGGGACTGGGAGACTTTCCAGGGGCAGGGAAAAGAACTCACGGCAGCATCTCATGGATTGAAATGGGAGAAAAACACGTACAAAGTCTGCAGAATCAACCACGATGAGGGGTCATGGAAGTCTGGATGTGTGTACAAGCCTGCGGTGATTTATTGCTGTGCATTTCTGGAATGTACATTTATATATATATATATAAATATATATAAATACAGCATGGAGGGAATGAGTTCTGTATTGAAACCCCAAACACATAAATTCCAATAATCACCATGACTTCATAAACAACCTGAGAAAATTTAAGGAACATCGTGGCCAAACCAAAAATCAAAGCTCTCCCTAAATTCAGCACAGGACTTTGGAAAGCAGGTTAATGCCAAAGTACAGGTGTCTGAATTCTTAATTTAGTTTGTTCAAGCAACGTTTCAGTGGCAGAAAGTGATTTTTCTCTTTGTGAGGCATTTTAGAGAAAGTAGAGTAGTCAAATTAAACTCTTCTTTTCCAAACACAAGCAAATGGAAATTGCTTAATATGTGGCGTTCCTGTAATTGAAAATTTTAGGTCAACACAGGATCATTGATGACAATGAAATAATTTGTGTTTGTATATATTTGACCCTGAAAGAAAAAATAGGTCAATAGAGTAGAATGACATTAACTTCAAAATTAGGTATTCCAGAAACCCTTTCCAACCTCACCATTCCATGATTGTGCCCTACCAGACTTTGGCTCACTCAGTCCATTTCTGAATTTAACCAACAGGGTTGCACAGTGAGTGACGAAGATGATAAACCCAGAAAGGTTAAAAAAAGGTGCCTTTAGAGGGCAGCTGGGAAAGAGCAGCAGATGTTTTGGAAATGAGAAGGGAAAATGTTTCTGGAATCAAAGCACAGCTGTCATTATGGAGAACAGCACCACACTCCTTTATTCACCCTCCTGACCTGCTGCGATACATCACCCTAAATGCAAGGGGAAAACCCAACAGGAATCACCCATGGATGATAAAAGCAAGGGCAAAGCACAAAAAGGTTAAAATTCTCTTCAGTTAATCACTGGGGAGGATCAGCAGACAGAGAGGAGGAAGAGAATTGCTGTGGTTCCCCGAGTGACAGCTATTTACCCCACCTCACAGGTCAGCCATATATAATACAGATAATTTTTCCTTCTGGAACTGCTCTGCCAACCAGCTCTCCTTAACACCCCTTTAACAAGCCACAGCTGGCAATATCAAATTTGTCACCAGACCAGCCTGCAAAACGCCTCTATTAAAGTCTTTCATTAATGAAAGCACCAAGGTTGACAGTATGACAGTGTTTAGTTGGGAAATTGGCAGGGATAAGTTAATTTTGCTCCTAAAATGTCATTCATTTGGATATTGCTTTATATTATATTATAAACTTGCTAACAACTGACTGTATAACAGGGAACAAAAGGGATTGTTTGGAATGGAACAGGAAAACAATTACATTTGAAGCAGTATGAATCAGTTCACAGCTCCCAATAAATATCTTAATTGATTTAAAGGAAGCTCCGTGGTTGTGCTCTCTCCCCGCCTTTGATGTTGTGCAGTTTTTATGTTTTTACTGGTAATATATTAACCAGCACTCTGCTAAATAAAGCTGGAAAAGTCTCATCCCACTTAAAAGAAAGTGTTACTCCAAGTAGAATTCTAGGAAGAAACTTTACAAATTAGAGGGAGTTAAGCAAACAGAAACCTGGGATCCAAATATCCTGTTTTACCAACCCAAGATTACAGAATTAAGCTCTATGTCTTGTTAAGTTTAAAATTTGGCCCTAGTAAGAATGCAGAGACCAAGTTTTTGCTCAAAACTAGACATTCAATATGAAAATAGATTCCAGAAACTGGGCAGGTCAGTGGTTATTCCAAAAAAACTGAAATAAGCAGGAGAGAAAGAAAGTGAAGGTGGAAAACAACAACTTCCCATCAGTCAGCTCGGGATGCAGGATCGTTTCAGAAGACTGTAAAGATGAAAGTTGACAAAAAGTCAGTCTGGCTCCATGGGTCAGGGAATAGCAGTTTTTTTTCTCCACCCTCCCGGGGGGGTTCTGGCTGCCGCTGTCGCTGTCACTCCCCATTGACAGCAAAACCAGGCACAGCCTCACACTCTGCACGTGACCCCTAAAACACCAGCCTGGGAGATGGTTTTGGGTGAGGAAGCTGGAACGGGAGCCTTGGGGACATGTTTCAGGTTTGTTTATTCATAGGTGGTTGTCATTAACCAGTTAAGAACAACAGCACCATGGAAAGGTGTTTAATATTGGCCATCATGAGATGAAATGGTTTCCATGCCTAAGAATAATCCAAATATTTTAAGCTTGAGCCTACAATGAAGTTCGTGTGCCAATGAAAAATTACTTGCCAGGGTTTTATTTCATCTCAGCTACTTTCCATAAGCAATTTACTGGCAGGGACAGAGTTTTTCCTCACCTCTACCTTAATTTGCAGCACAGTGTAAGATTATCAACTTCTGAAATCCCAGTTAGCACAAACAGTGTGGCAGTTAAGCTGCAGCACACTTTGCTGAACAGCTTTGGAGCGGAAAGTCTCTCCTGTTTGCTGCCTTCCCTCAGGTCATTAACGTGATTTATTATGAAGCAGGAAATTAGGCACTGGATATATCAATATTGGTCAGAAAATCTGATTCCATCATTGCCACGGAACTGCTTTATCTCCAACAAACTGGTAACCATGGTAACTAGGTTAGAAAGTACTCCTCAAATGTTTAAAAATACTTTTATTCTTATTAGCAACACCAAACACTGAAAAATAAGGGTAAATTGTTATTTTCTAGTTTTCCAAGGTGTTTGCAACTCATGTGTGATTCTTCTGAAAGTTTAAGTAAACAGGTGTATTTTAACAAATTTTTCCAATAAAATTCTGTTAACTGAAAGAAAACAAATGTGTTCTGCTGGAATTGTTTATGTGGATATCAGTGCTCTCAAAAAAGGGAAGTTTGAAGAGAGACCTCTCGGAAAAAGAGACAAATTTGAAGTGCTGCTTTCACTTAATGGTTTGTTAGGACATCAAATACATCTCCTTTAATGAAAATTAATATGCTGTGCCTTAATAATTCATGTGCTTGCAATGAAAGCCCTTTAATTTAATGGAGTGCTGCTCCTTTCATTACCTCACCGCTGAGGTGGGCTGGTGTTTCTCCGTGAAGGTCGGGGCTGGGCCGTTCCCCTGTGCACGCCATGAATTTATTCAGGTGTTAAACTCTGACATCCCCAGCGCCCATTCCAGCCCAGCTCCGTGGGGTTTCACACATTTTCAGGAACTCCAGAGCAGCAGGAAAACTCAAAGTCCTGTTCTGTCAGGATCAGGAGCAGCTGTGATCGAATATTTATCAAATTCTGTGTTCCCTCCTCAGTGCCGCTGTTGGAAATTGATTCCTCTTCTCTGGGCACCAGGAACTTTTCTTTTAATCTTATGCCAAAATTTATATCCATTAGTTATTACACCGGTGTATTCCTTTCGCTTAAATCATCTGGATTTACAGAAAATGCTCATGCTGGGCCCAGCAAATTGAGCTCGTATATATTTCTGCCCAATCTCACTGTAGCTGCACCATAACTTGATTTTTCTCTAAACCCAATCTTTGTTTCTTGATGGGTTTCAAAGAGCTTTATTTATTGCCTAAGTGCTGTTCATAAATAATTCCCTTCTCCACCTCTACACTTTTCTGCCTTGTTTGCTTCTTGTTTCTGTAACCTCATCTGTGGATGTGCCTTTCCCGCAAGGAATTATAGAATATTTTACTCTCCTTATGCCATCAGACTGATTCAAGAAATCAGAATTCCTGGTGCCTCTGTAACTCCACCTTCCCTCTGACAAAGTTCCTCACCCACTTCTTCAGCTGTCACCAAAATATTCCTCTCTTCTGGACAAGTCAGAATTCCTGCTGGTGACCACCTCCTGTTTTCTGAGCACATTCTGGTACAGCACAGTCGTTGCATTCAAGGTGGTGACAGTTTAAAAATGAGCAAATGGGTATTAAAAAATTAATTTTTAAAAATCCAGTA
This sequence comes from Pomatostomus ruficeps, assembly GCA_013400735.1. Lineage (NCBI taxonomy): Eukaryota > Metazoa > Chordata > Aves > Passeriformes > Timaliidae > Pomatostomus > Pomatostomus ruficeps. Next base: position 207,204 of record VYZT01049385.1, read on the forward strand.
GGTTTTTCCTGTAGGCTCCACCTCTAGTTCCACAGTGAGAAATGCATCCTCTTGCTTCCACATCATGTTTAGCAACTGAAACAAAGATTCAGGCTGAGAATTGGGATCAGACCTTTCCCAGGTGAGCAGCTGATAATCACCCACACAGATCTCTTGGGGTGTTGGAAAGGTTTTTGGGTGTTGGAAAGGTTTTTGGGTGTTGCTCCTCTTTCTGCACCTCATTCCCTTCTCTGTTAGCAAACCCCATTTTCTACCAGGCCTGAACTCCCATCCTTGCAGGTCCCTTCCTCCTCCACTTCTCTTCAGACTCCCTCTCATTTTCTGTTTAATTTTCCAGTAGAACCGAGGCACTTCTTAATTCAGCTTTTATTTCCCTGTCGCTCCTCTCATGTTCCTCTAATCTCTGAACCTCCTCTCTGGGTTCTCTTCCCAGGTTGATAGATCGTGATCATCTCTTTTGACACTTCAATTTTTTGCCTGAAGTTTGACATTTTTTACAGCTGCATCTTTAGTCCATGACAATTCCCTTCTGTGAAGCCTGTAATTTATCGTATATAAATAGTTGCACGAAGATAGCCACTCAAAAATAGCAAGTTTCCAGCAGCTCTTTACATCCAGTTTTCTGCAGCTTCCTCCCCTCTTCAAGTGTTTCTCTATTGCTGCTTTAACAGACAAGATGCTTTCGCTCTTTGCCTTAAATTCCCATCTCAGAGGAGGAAAAAAACCCACTTCTTCATAGATCTTAAAGATTTTTATCCTCTTTGCAAGCCTGGACCATTTTTAGTGTTGAGCTTCTGCTGGGGTCAGTCCTGCCATGTAACTGCAGCTAACAGCCAGATCAGAGGCAGGAAGTACAGAGAGTTTCTGATCCAAAATACCTGATCCACCCCCAGCCCCCTCACAAAAGGGAAAAAACCAGACAAATAACTAAAAAGAAAAAATTTCTTATGGAAAAAAAAAAATAAAGTTTTGGGTTTGATTTATTCAGTGATTTCCTGCAGTCCCCTGTGTGCCTCTCTCTGTGTTCTGCCCTTCACTGAGCACAAAATGTCCTGCCAGTTTCCACCAGGCCACTCCTGGCTCCCAGATTTCACCTGCCAGCAATTGCAATGCTCATTCTTATGCAGGACAATTCCTTTAAACTCAAGAATGGAATCCCTGATTCCCCATTTGTCCATCAAATCCTCAGAGGCTGCACAAACACGGCCTCACTTCGCAGGTTCCTGTGTGGAAAAAGAGTTGGGACTTGTTGACCATCTCCAGAATTCCCTTCCTGCTCTTTGGGCTCTGCATTGGTGTGAGGATTAAACCTCAAAAAGCACCATCAGAGGTTGGACTTGGTCATCTCAAAGGTCTTTTCCAACCTAGTTAATTCCATGATTCTGTGCTCATCACCACAGTTAAAGGGTGCCAAGAGATTGTCTTAAGTAATGTCCAGAACCACCACTCAAAGTCAGTCTTAGAAACATTTCCGTGCTGTGGTGGAGAATAACCTGTCAGTGTGAGAACTAAATCATCCTGCATCCCACTGTTTTGTACTTCATTTGACTTGATGTGGACAAATAAACCGGAAAAGCAACATATGGAGAGAGACTAAAAATTGAATATCACATCCCTGCGCTCTACCAGCAAGGGCTAAACAAAACACATCAATAACAGCCAGGAGGTGCAGCCCGGGCCATCTGGACACAAAGGCCCACATGACCAAGGTTGTATTAAAATGTTTTAATCTGGTGTTGTCCCTCAGGCACCAAGGATGATGTGCAAAATCTGAAATCCGGCTAAAGGTGAGAGTTCTGCACCTACAAACACAGCAGGCCTGTGGTAGGTATTTAATTAAGAGCTACCCCAGTGAAGGGTGTGGAAATGGCAAGGCAATAATCCAATTCCTGGGTGGGGATGCTGGAAAGCCAGGAGCAGCACAGAGAACAGGCTCTACACATGTATTTCCTTGTTATGCTAAATACTAATTAGAATTTTTGTAATTAATTTGAACAAAACAACGTTTTCACTTGTCCGGTGCAGCATTGCCTTCCTGATATACATCTAACCAAACTTAATGAAGGAACTCCTCTAAAATTTCTGGGTTTTTTTTATGGTATTGTTTCCTAACTGTGAAATAAAACTCAGTTAATGGTTCTCCCCCTGCTCTCCTCTTTCTGCACATCTGCCCTGCTCCCCTCTGAGTGCTAATCAGCATTTCACCTGTTGGCTGCTGCAGTCACTTCCAAACAACCTTGTGCAATTCCAGCAACACAGCACGGGCTGGGGAGCAAGAGGAAGTCAGGACAGATGAATAAACAACCCTGGCAATTTGCTAAAGCAGGGGAAAGAAAGGGAAAATGAGAGAGAAAGGGAAAATAACACCCTGGAAACCTGACTTTGATGGGAACATCCAAACAGGACCACACAGGGGTATGAGACAGAACAGCCACATCTGAATTATCACTGACATCCACTTCACTCATTCGGGAAAGCTTCACATTCCTTCTCATTTCCGGAATTCTCTTATAACACGCAAATCACTCATTCTCTGGGTGTTTTGTCCTTCCCCAAAACACCACAGAACCCACAGCTAATCTGCAATGTCCTTCTGCAGGGATCCACCAGTCCACATGGTGCCCTGCCGAGGCTTTGAGGATGAGCCCCAAAATATTTTGGAAGAGGAAATGAACAGGCGTCCTCACATCTTACAGAAGTGGGCAACTAAGTGAATTGTTTAAAATTCATGAATCCATGGAAAGTTGACAATAAATATCTAAATTTAAGGGAGGGAGATGAACAACTTTTTCTCCAGTTTGTGCAGGATGTGAAACAGGTACAGGAACCAGTGCTCTGGGTAGTACAGACACTCACTGTAGTTAGGAAAACCCCACAGCCTCTCTTATGCAGATCTGTGACAAGTCAAACCCACCTGAAATCATTGCTTTTCTTTTCAGCATCGATTTGGACTGAATTTCTCCCCTCCCATCAGCATGTCTGAGACTCCAAACCTTTTTATTTATGCTCTGTTCAGCATTCACTTGCAAATTACCCCAGCTGACCTAGAATATGTCATTCCATTATTCTAAACACCTCTAAAATTTCTGTCTCCCCTGCCACATACACAATCTCTCTTTCTGTTGGCAATAGACTCCAGCCAAATTAATCACCAGGATACCTAAATTAGAGCTATGCTGAAAAAACCCCCACAAAGGACTGTAAAAATTATGACAGCTCCAAGTATTCCAAGGTGCTGATCATTTGCATAATTTACATATTAACTGAGGACAGGTGAGCAGGGACAAACCAGGACCCGAGATGCCAGGAAAACACTTCAGTGCAAAGAGGGCCTGGTTTGTCTCCCTGTGCCTAACGAGCTCCAGGTACCAGAATTCGCATCTGAAACTCCCAATAAAATATTCTTAACGAAGGAACTTCTATGGCAACTCTGCCTGAGATCCAAAAAGTCAGTGCTCCCAAGCAGAAGGGATGGAAAAGGGTACAAGGAAATCTGGGATATTCCTACCAACGTGATACGCACTGCAGAACTAAAAGAAAAATAGATCAATTATTTAATATCAAAAAAATTATCCCATTTTTGTTGACTTACCTTGCCAACTAATCTGGGGAACGGAGGTCTCTGATTTTCAGGAATTAATATTGGAGTTGCCAAAATAGCCCTTTTTTGTCTTGGAATTCCAAGGTTGCCTTCTAGTTTTAAGATTTCCTAAAAAAGAAAAAGACTGATTAGAAAAAACTTCCAAATACTCAGTTTTTAGTCCCTTTCCCTGCACCTTTAGGCAAAATTAACATGAAACACCAGATTCTAAGTTTAGCATTATATGTTTTCCAACAATTAGTGATAAAATATCAAACCATTCATTTAATCTCTCAGGTTATTGCACTTGTTTCAGTGGCAGCAGACAGCCCTTATCCATTTTCAGTCGTGTAGACAAGTTATAAACCTGGGCAGGTGTGTTTATAATCCTCACCTGCTGCCTGCTGAAATCATGAGCCTCAAGCAAGGTCTGGTTTATCTCCAATCCCTGCACAGGACCAGGAAAAAGCCACACTTCAAAAGTCTCCACATAATTTTCACATCATCTGTGCTCAGTCACTTCTCAGTCCAGGCTGCCAATCAAACAGAACTGAGAGGGAATTTGCCAACACAGTCAGCAGGTAATGAGCTCTCAATAAACACCAAAAGATTGCACCTTCAAATTAGACACCAAAACCCAGGTGTAACGTGAAATACGAGCGGGTAGGTTATTGCTGCTGGCTGTTTTGTGCCAGGGTTTGCTTTCTCTTAGAGGAAACTTCGTGCTGTGCTGTCAGAGAGAACAGGAGTAGGAGTGGTTTGAACACAACTCTTCTTTTTCTGCTGCGTTTTCTGGAGAGTTTCTTTCTGTCTGAGCTCCAGGCAGCTCAGCACTTGATGAGCTCCAGTGAACTCCCCACGGTGGCCTCTGGCCCCTGGCAAACTCTGTCCACCACACCTTTGCCTTCTCCTCTCTGATCCGCTCCCTGCTCTCCCTGCAGGGGCTGCAGCTTCCCAGAGCCCCCCTCCCTCCTCTGCTCCCTCCGACACCGCCTGCAACTCTCTTCTCTGAGCACAGTTACTGCCAAGGTCAGAAAAACCTCTCCCCATCTCCCAAAGCTCTCCCTTGATCTAAGTCCTTTTTTTGGAAGAGAAAAACCAGCAACAAAAAGAAACAAAACAAAACAAAAACCAAACAAGCAAAACCCAAAACAAACAAAAACCAAACCAAACAAAAAACCAACCAAACAAACAAAACCCACAAAGAAGCCCCCAAAACCAAACAGCACCCACAACAAACAAAACAAAACCCCAACAACCCCAACAAAATCCAGGTTTGTGGTGTATTGGGAACTGCGGAACTGAAAATTATTTCCATCACTATTTTTCATTCAGACTGTCACGACAGTTTTATGAAAGAATCGCAGGTTGAATTAAATGTCTAATTCCACTAAGGCAGTTACATCCTGCAGATAACACTTTGCTCTCTTAATGCAGAAACTCCGAATCCTCAGTCCGGTCTGGAATCCAGGTTGTTATTTTAATAACTGATTCTTCACTACACAACGAAAGCTCCATCCCTAGGCTGTGTTTTTATAAACCTCAAAGCTGGATGAGTGTTCTTGGTGGCACAGTCTGGATCCATCAGCCAGGATCTCCACAGGCTGCTCCTGCCACCGTCTGTGCCGGCGCCTCCCGCCTAACGAGCCTCTCACCATCAAACCCTGCTCCACCTCTCCTGCCTTTAGCACCATTTCTCAAATCTGACAACAAGCAGCACCAAGGGAAACTTGAGTTTTCACCAGTTTGCTTTAGTCCTAATAAAGTCAAAGAGCATTGGGAACTGCGCAGAAAATCTCTTCTCACAATGTTGCCGATTTTCATACCTTTTTGAGGCTCCCTCTGGTAGAGCTCCCAGCTCTCCCAAAGGTTTTGCCATTTCTCTCTAATCTTTCAGTCTGAAGGCCACTCGGGTCCCCGTTTTTGTCTTTCAACTCCTCTCCCAAGAGAATTTTCCTTAATAAAAATTCATGAGAAAGTTCAAGATAAAAACATTTGAAGTGTCAAACAAAAAGAGCTGAATCCTGTCCAAAGGCAAATGCGCGGAGCAGCAACGCTTTCAAAACCACTTGCACTGTAAACACAGAGGGGTGACACGTGCCTGAGATGTTCCTGAGCAGCCACAGTGACCCCCAGGATGTCCCCAGGGATATCCCAGTTCTTCAGCTCGCCAGCAGCAGCGTTTCTCTGAGCAAACCTTTCGCCCCTGCTCCCGTTGTCAGGGCTTTCCTCAGCTCAGGAGGATGCAGGGCAGAACTGCCAGCTCTTTGCAAATGAACAGGACATTCAGATTTGTGTCTTTGTATCATACAATGGTCTGAAAGGGACCTTTAAAGGCCACCTGGTCCCACCTGCAACAACCAGGAACATCTCCCACCAGCTCACTTTTCTCAGAGCCCCGTCCAGCATGACCTTGAATGTGTCACATTTCTCTCTGTGAGAGTTTGAGGAGCAAAAGGAATTCCCAGATTGTTCCATATTTAGGTCTCACAGTTTTCATAGCCACAGACCCCTAAGCAATTAACTCATCACTTTCCCATGACACGTCATCCTCACACTTTCCCAAAAGTTCTCAAATGGAAGAAAAACCCAAATTATACTCAGGGAGTCATTCGTATAAAGGAGTGAAGTTCTAAAGGAAAGCAGTAGGGTGGAAAGATTTAAGGCCTTTAAATCCAGATTTCTGAGCAGAACTTCAGAATAAAATAAAAGCAAATAGAGTTTTTGTCTTTTGTTTCTAACACAATGAGTCTGTTGCAGGGAGAAGGAAGTTCTGCAGGTCGGGCACAGTATTTCTCTGAGTGTGTTTCATGCTGTTAATTCTTCAAATCTCACTGCGTTTTCCTAAGCAGTGATTTCTCCATGATGATTCCTTTCCGATCATCCCCTGGTGCCTACAGCAATGGCTGACTGAATGAGCAGCCAAAAGCACCACTGGGGAACACAGGTAAGCAGAGGAGAGGAAAAGGTCAAGAGTACTTCACCAACACGTTGAATAACTCACTGCTGTTTGTGGTTATCATAATCGTTTCCCTATTTGGAAAGAAAAAGGAAAAAGGAAAAACATTTTTCTTCATGCCAGGCAGCTGCAGGTTTGATCCTCAGTCAGTGCAAAAGCCAAGGAATCTGGAATTCCGTGAGCACTGAGCACCTGACTCGACAGCTAAAGCTCTGGTAAGATTCATCCATGGATGGATATCCTGTATATATAATAAATTTTACTGGAGTCACCTATTTAATTCTTGAAGAAGCAACTCACAAGGGATATAAAATTACTCCAGACAGAGCTGGCAATTGTGCTTCAAATTTTCTTAAAAGATCAGGCTGGCATTATCACGGGATTGATCTTTTGGGCCTTGCCATGAGTGAACCCCACAAGGGAGTTCTCCATCGTGTTTGCTGATCAAAGACAGTGGCTACAACAACTCCAAAGGAGTATTTATGTCCCAGGAGCCTGGGGAGGTTGGAATGGCCTGTCCCAGTTGGATCTGTCCCACAGCACCCAGAGAGACAAAGGCTGGGCTCACGTCTGCCCCTCCCACAGCTGCTGCCTCGTACCAAACACAGAAACAGAAAGGAGTGTGCCCACAAACACCCGCCCACAGGCAAAATTTAAAATAAATATCATATCACGAATACACGCCTACCTAAAATGTGCACCAAAAATAAAAATCCAATCTTCTTGACTGCTTTGGTGGTTTGGTTTGTTTGTTTGTTTTATGGGTTTGTTGGTTTGGTTTTGGTTTTGGTTTTTTTGTTGTTTTTTTTTTTTTTTTTAATCCAAAATGGTAGGAGAGAAATCCCATCAGGTTCTTTATTTAACTACAATTTCACATTTGTGATCATTATGTTTCACACGGCCAGTGAAATACACTTTCCATGGTCAGTGGATTACTTGATGAGAACCCAACTATTATTTCACTGTCACCACTTCACACCCAACTTTTGCACCCTCCTTTTGACTCCCTTAATTTCCCCTTTTCGACACGGAATCAGCTCAGCTGTAGTTCAGCTGATTCACTGGCAGTAAAATCTGATTCCCTGCTCACAACAAACAAGCACCAAACGCGGCCTCCCCATTTTTGCAGCATTTTGGCTGAACTTTAATCGAGAGTGGCCAGTCTGCCCACACTACAACACCGTGAAAGTTGCAGCTGCCCCGCCTCCCTCGAGAGCTCTCCTCCTTGTTTTGTTTTTCTCTCTGGTCACCAGGGCTCCTTGCAGCACTGGAATATTGGAATGAATGGCCCAGTCACTCTCCAGCAGCACAAACCATTACTCTTGGCAAAGAAAATTTCATTAGAACTTGTCATGGGAATAAGGTGGCTGAATTCTGGTATCGATTTGTCACAGTGAGGGTTGGGAACAGCACTGGATCCACTAGGGTGACCAGAAAAGTGCTTGAGTTTCTTGAATTTTAGTTGGTTACAAATAAGGTTGGTGTTATAAAAAGGGGTCAGTCCTAAATACAAAAAGTAAAATTAATTGGATGCCTGTTGCAAGCCAAGTTCATCTGCAATAGGGAATGGGATGTGGGAATCTGAGGCATATTGGTCTTCCTGCAAAATACTGAAAAACTAAAACTCTTTGCAGGTGAACTTAAAAAAAAAAATTATATAATTGTCATCTGAAATTCCAAATCGTGCTGTAATAATTAATTCCTTTATGTATGTTATTTCTATCATCAGAATATTGTTATTAGCAGCAGCATTAAAGTTAATTATTTCTAAAATATGTGCCGAACCAGAAAAGCATTTTCTCATGTTGGTAGTAATATAAAAAATCTAAGAAATATGCTGGAACTTTGCTCATGAGTTAATGAACAACTGTTTAAACAAATAATGAACTCAATGAATAAATTTAAGAAATGTAAAGGTCAGTGGCATTCACACAAACATCTGCTCAAGAGTAGTCTGTCCTCAATGCCCGTAAATGTCACCCTAAAATTCACGTTGTGTGCTTGGGAAGAACAAAGCCCCTAAAACACAGCTGGGTACGGGGAATTGGGTATTTCAGAGAACAAAAACATCCAGGTTTGTGAGGATACAACATCTGGGTGGTGGGAATTGCTGGTGAAACTTGATTTAATTCCACTGGGTGTTTCTACTCCTATAATTGCTGCAGAAATGGAGAGGCAGAGTCCCACAGGGCCCAATATCCCATAAATCCATGAACTGCAGAGCCACTCGGTGATCCCAGCCCTCAGCTCTGCTCCTGGGCCTCCACCTGCTCGGCCCAGAGGGGTTTTCATGGGATGGAGGCTCCTGTTGTCTTTAGAAGAGTCAAGAACACAGCAGGAAAAGTTGTTCTCATTCAAACCACGTGGTCACGTGGAAATCAGAACTATTTTAATGTCAATATATTCTAGAGTGGTTCTTACACACAGATGACAAAAACAGTGGTGGAGACACACCTGAAATTTTGCTTTGTGAAATAATTCATTCAGTTATTGCCCTGACCTTCTGCAGTGGCTTTTGTGATGGAAAAGCCCTGGTTTTATTCAGTTAAGTTTCATATATCTGCACACCTGACTTATTCCATGGCAGGGAAAATTTTTCTAAGATGAAAACAAACTCCGTGCCATTAACTTTGCTTCAGCCATGGGAGTTACCCAAACCGAGAATGACACACTCTTCTTCTGAATTAACATTTCGGGCTCTTTTTGTCATCATTTGGAGAATGTTCTTTTCATTTTGAGCCGTACATGAATCACCCCCTCTTACAAGAAACCTCGTATTGGCTCAGCACTGCTCATTAAATATAATGAGGTGTCCCTTAGACACAAACAACCAAATAAGCTCTGGCTGCCTCAGCTGTCACACAGCCCTGAAATGCAGGGGACAAGGACAATGGCTGACCCCGTGGCTCTGCCTTCCCCAGGATGCATTAACAGCACATCATTTATCCCTGCTCAAAACACCCTTTTCTCCCTCTCTGCTGTGCTTACACTTGTTGCAGAGCAAACAATACCAGGCTGCTGTTACAGCTCGCCAGGAGAAATGAAAAATTCCTAAAGATGCCTCAAAACCTCCAGCACCCTGAGTAAATGTAATTGAAATAAGGAAAGCGTTTTTGATGCTGCCATTGCCTGGGTATAAAAGCCTTAAGAAAAGTGCCCTGTAATAAAAATTTACATTAAAATAGGAGGTGTTGGTTTGGTTTTCCTTTCCTCATTTAATGAAATCATCTCCTGTTGGGTTAGATACCAAATTGCTACTGAAAACAGTACCAGAAACACAGCAGAGACCGGAAACAATTAAAATATTTCAAAAATTTGATTCTTTTGGGGCTTAAACAAAGCCACATGGAAAATACCCTGCACAGCACGGACACAAGGCCTTGGCTTCTTACTCTCAATATTCCTGCTCTCAATATTCCACTGAGTGGACTCATTTCTCTGCTTGTATTGGTAGAACTCAGAACTCAGGAGAGTTCCTTTGATGCCCAGCAAGGAGAAAGAACACACAGAACACAAATCTCAGTTCCAGGGCATGATAAATGAGTTAAAGAAGAGTTTTTGGGGGGCAGTAACCTACATGAAACCACACAATCTGCAGATCAGTGCCACACAAGTGACAGCTCCAAATGTGGAATAAACCAAGCAGCCATGAACTAGCAGTTCCACGTTTCCCTCCTGGGACAGGAGGATAATTTCTAATAAAGAAAGTTTATTTCTTATGTAAATTAAGTATTATTCACAGCAGAAGTTGTTTTACCTTGGAAAACCGACTTTCTGTGTCTCGCTGCAGGGCAGCCAGCTGTAAGTGTGCGCAGAAAATGAACATTTTATACCCTTATTCTGGGCTAAAGTGCTATGGAATCCACTGCATTACAACAGTGCTGCACAAGAGCAATTCCATGACACCCTAAAGCAAAAACAGCGGATGTGAAAGCCATGAGGGCCATTAAATGGATGGAGCAGCTGCAGTCCCAGACTCCTGTCTGAATGGACACATAAACCACATCTCTCCTGCCTCCTGCAAGGTCCCGAGCTGGGATTGCAACTGAAGCCTTCCCAGTCAAGCTCCCCAATAATTTCTTTAAAGTTTTACTGGCACGTATTCATTGTTAGCCCTCAATTCCTTTATCATCATTATTCCCTCAATAAAAAATCCCCATCATGCCGTAGAACCATGGAATGGTTTGGATTGGAAGGGACCTTAAAGATCATCCAGAGCCACCCCTGCCATGGCAGGGACACCTCCCACTGTCCCAGGCTGCTCCCAGCCCTGTCCAGCCTGGCCTTGGGCACTGCCAGGGATCCAGGGGCAGCCACAGCTGCTCCAGGCACCCTGTGCCAGGGCCTGCCCACCCTCCCAGGGAACAATTCCTTCCTGAAATCTCATCTAAATCTACTCCCTTTCAATCTACAGCCATTACCTCTTGTCCTATCACTCCGTGCCCTGGTAAATTCTAATTCCAAACAGTGATTATTTACCTTGCTGTTCATTCCTGCACTCTGTACTCTCCCTTTGTTCTCCCTGTCACCTCCTGCGTTCCCAAACAGCAACACACCTTCTCCTGCTTCAGCTCTCAGTGTAATCCTGCAAGCCTCATTTTCCTTTTGAAAATATTCATTCGTTCCTTAACACTCATTTGGAATTTGTTTCTTGTGAACACTGATATTACAACTCTACCCAAACTCAAGTCATCTCAAATTTTACTTTTTAAAAATCTATATTTTTATACCTGTTTTGATTTTGGGTTGTTTTTTTTTTTTTTTTTCCAAATGAGTACCTACTGTCTTGGCATTACCACTTGACATTATTAAAGTAAACAGAGCTTTATGTCCCTGATTTTTATCTGCTAATCAGAATAAGACAAGAAAGGTATCAGCAATGGCTCATAACGGAATATTGAAACCCCTGCCTTTTTCCCTGGAGCTGACATGGCAGGCAGGAAGCACTGCAGCCAAGGGATTTGTATCTGCCCTAGACCAGCCTGGAGCAGGTGAAATCCCACCAGAACACCTCCAGAACCTGGTCCTGCCCTCCCCTGCCCTTTTCCCAAAGCACAGCCACCCTAGGCAGGTCAAGGAATGCATGGATGCTGTCAAATCCCAACAGGGACCTTTTCAATTCCGTGTCAGGCTGGAAGCAGCAATTCCAGGGGTGGAACAGCAGGCAGGAGCCCAGTCAAGCTCCCAGCAGACCCATGGGCTCCAGACATTCCATGTCATTGTTTCACACTCTAAATAAAAGCAGGGCTTTATTTCAAACGAGAATTGACGTCTCGTTGGACAGAAACTCACATTAAACATTATCTCTTCCTTCCCTCACCATCGATCACTAATCCTGCCTGGACAGAAAAACTCCTCCTTTCCCCATGCTATAAAACCCTCAGGAGGGAATGAGGAATTCAGTCCCTGGCCTGAGACTTCCCAAAAAGCACCGAAAGGAAATCAAAGTGCAGACACTGTGTGTCCTACACCCTCCCCTGGACATTCTGGTGACCTGGCCCGTGCAGGGGCATCACCTGGGCACCTCCAGATGTGTCCTGCTCTTTGCACAGCATTCATCACACAGAGAAGACCCAGTTCTGGATAAATCTCCTTTTACCTTACGCTGAGAACCAAAACAAGATCATTTTTGTTAAGAATGTGAGAAGTCTGTTCCAAGTTGGAGTAACCCAGGACAGTTTAACTGGGAGGAACTCTCAGTTCTCTCCGTTAGATCTGGTGCTCCCTTCCATGTATAAAATTGCAGTTGTGCCTGCACAATTTCCTTCCTCCTTCCCTGCTCTACCGACTCCTAGCAAAAATAATGTTGTCTGAGACTGCAAAGCAGGGCTGCGTGGTTTTGAGGTGACAATGAGAAGTCTGGCTGTGTCCTGTCAGCCTGACTGTGCATGCAGGGTGCTCTCCAGAGCTGCATTCCCGAGCTCTGCCACAGTGCAGGAGCTGCCAGGCTGACAAATGAAGCCGTGCTCTGTGATGAAGACAAAATGCCCACTTAGATCCAGGCTACAGCAAAGCTCCTCAGTCACCAGGCTGGATTTCAGATGTGGTCGAAAGCAGAAATGTTAGAGCATTAATCCACTTCACTGCCCGGTCCGGCTACTCGGAACAAATTAATTAACGGGCATTAACGGAGCCCAAAAAGCTGAAATCATAGTGTATTAATCCACTTCACAGTTTGGGCTGTAGTTTTACTCTTCAACACAAATTAACAGGCAGGAAGTGCCTGACAGCAGCAGCTTAACTCAGTTGTGTGGCACAATAAAGAGACAGAGCTGTAGTGCCTCGTGGCCAGCTTTTCATTAGCACCTGAGTGCTGCTGGGCGCCGCGCTGCACTCGGGCTGCATTTTTCAAAGATGAGAACACAAGACCCAAACATGCCCTGTGCTATTTGTTCCCACCACAGCGACCCAATTAAATTCCCAGGACAATGCCTCTTAGTTCTAAACCTTTCATTAGTCCGGACAGTCTCAAAGACCAACACAGAGTTACTGAAGAAGAGAGTACCCAGGTAAAGTTCTGACTCAGATGAAAGGTATCTAAAAATTCACATGCAATAAACCAAGTTTTAAAAAGTATTACTTCCAAGACACATAAAAAAACTCAGTCACTCACTCAAATTTGACTTCTAGATATAATTTCTGCAGAATATATAAAACATGCTGGCTAGAAATAGCAGCATTGTTTTGTTTTTCTGTATCTATTTTGGGGTGGGAAATCAAAGCTCAGCTTTTTTGCAGAAAATTCCCAAAAGAAAAGTGAAACATGCAAGATGAAGACCCAGACACAGGCTTGGACAGCTTGGTGGATTCTCACATTTCTCCTTAATCACATGCTGGCAATTAAGGCTGCTTCAGGAAATTCAAAGAGTGTACCTGTCAGGAATCAGAGGCAAATTAATTGCTGTACTGGAACAGATCAATGATTCATGAGCTGTAACATCAAGCTGCTAACAACATTAATTGCCATGTACTTCAGGGAGAAGAGCCCAGAATGGAAGGAGTCAGAGTTTACAATGGTTTGAAAATGTTGTTTTTTCTGGATTATAACTGCTGGAACTAAAGCCGAGCACCCTTTACAGTGCCTGAAATGTGACATGAGAGCTCCCAGCTGTAAATCACTCGAATTCGTGTGTTTGAATCTGAGCATCTCGCCCTAACAACCTGCAGCCAGAGGAGCCCAGAAATGTTTCTATTCCTCACTTCACACCTGCTGACCTTTCAGTGAGCATCTCCATGCTGTGAGAACGGTCCCCACTCACACAAACACCACGGAAAGAGGTTTTGTTAAAGTTCCCTGGCCAGGAGAAGAGATCCAGACTCACTCCCTGCCTGGCAATTCCAGTGCTGCCTGTTTTCCTCTCACTGGCCATGGGCTACCCACCCCTGTTCCTGAGCAGTGGGAAGCAGCATCCCAGGTGATTAGAAGGAGTTGATGCTCCCCACGGTGTCAGAGCAGGGCTGGAGCGCTGCAGAGCTCCTTGTTACCTCCAGGGCAGGGGCTGAGCAGGGACAGCCAGCCCAGCAGCTCAGAGTTCGCAGGGGACAGCGGGGACACAGGTTCTGTGTTGTTCTGGAATTGCTCCCTCAGAGCTCGCAGTGAACGCTGCTGTTCCAGCTCTCACACCCCACAGACCTGAAAACCCCGCTCAGGTCCCGATTTCTAACCCAGAACGTTCAAATGCATTCAGAACCTGGGCTCTGACCAAAAGAGATGATCTCCCCCTGTATTTCCACTTTACCTTTTTGTTCATATTTCATGTTTGTTCAGTTCTCTCAGATAAGTGCTATTTTTATCTACGTTCATTTTCTTGCTCCCAAAAGTCATTAAAGGCAGACCTGGGATGTCTGCTGCCTTTACTGACGTGTTGGAATTTAAACAGGACAATTCTAGAACTGAAAACTTGGCTTCTCACAGCTTGAGCTCAATCAGCAACATTTCTCTACCCCTCATAATTGCCCATCAAGCAGCCAGCCCAGAAGAACTCGACTGGGCTGTATTTAAATGGATTTATGAGTTTCAAGGTGAGCTCTTCAGCCCTCACTGCCCATGCCAGGTACAAATGTCCTGCCTCAAAATGTCACCAAAGGCCACTCTGTGTGTCCAACCAGGCACAGCTGCTGCCATACAGTGCAGAATTCCCAAGGAATTAATTCTGCTCTGCATTATTCAACTTTCTTCGCCCTTTGGTGTCCCTGCTCCAAAATCCAACCTTCAGCACGGCGCTCAAGGGTCTGCACAGAGCAGTGGAGTGCAGAATCACTTTCTTACCCTTAAATAGCTTTATTTTGCTGGAGAGATCTAATAGAGACAAGTTAATAAATCGCAGCATTCCTAATTTGCTGCGTTTTTGGTCCTGTTTCAGTTTACAAACTGTCCATTAGCAGACCCTGAAATCTGTGAACAAATACATTATCCGCCATTATACGCAAGTTTTTCAGATGAGTAATTTTTGATCTTCAGATTGCTCAGGCAGTTGCTTGGAAACATTTGTCTGTATTAGTTACACAAGTCATGTGGCATTATTTGTCCTTTCAGATTGGATGGCTCCTGTGAACAGGCAACAGAGCGTGAAATGCAAATTTCATGATATAAAATTCAGAACTTGCTTTTGGCAAGGATTTGATTTATTACATTTAGAGCACAAGATGAAAACAAAAAGGTTATCTCTGTGATCTGAATGACTTGACGGGAAGTAATGCCTGTGCCCACTTGGAGGAGTAATGGCATAAATTACAAAACCAAGAAGAAATTTAAAAGGTGGAATGAGGTTTGGAATAGTCTTGCTATGGAGAAATGAGCCCAGGCAATGGAAATAGTTCTTTTGATTAGTACTTTCCAGGGAATAGTACTTTTCTAGATTAAAACATAGGTGGGTAGGTCAGAAAATTCATGGGGGCTCAAGTAAATTATTATTTTTCTCTTTTTTAGTGTTTTGAGCAAGCAAAGAAATAGAAGCAAATAGTTTTGTTCATATTGATGGTAACAGCCTGGTATCATTCAATAAGGTTGAAAAAAGCATTCATTGGCATTTCTCTGCACATTACATAAAATCAAACAGAATCATTTTTCTGCTGATTCCATCAGTATGAGGGAATTGGAAACTCACATTCTCGCTTTTAACTTTGCAAAAGAACCACTTGTATTTGCCTAAGTGTTTCTGCACTGATAGTAATGATTTTTCCTCTCTATTGGATGCAACAATTTATAAAAGCGAAATCACTGGTTCGAAACTAAATATAGAATTTTACCAGCAGAGACTGCTCCTTTCAGTCGAAGAGAACCAAATATGGACAAACAATGTTGCTGAGCACACCCAGCCTGGGATGCAGGCTACTTCTACCAACTATAAATCCCACATTCAAATACAACCAGAGTCCATCCAGACTGAACCTAACAAACCCTGAAGGAGAAAACAGTGCTAAAACAAGGAAGAAAAAGTTAGAAAACAACAGGGCTTTTCTTTTTCCCCCAATAAAAATTTAAGCCCAGAGTGCAAGAGCAGTAAAAATAATTTATAAAGAAGAAAATATCTCTGAGGTTTTTCTGAATTCTAATGCCACGAGTGAATAGAAAGGTGTTGGGTCTGATTTTTAGTGACACCTGTGGGAGCTGACAGAAACACCTCTCATCCCATTGCTAATTAGGTGAAGTCTCTGATTAATTCTCCTGGTATTTCCTGGTACTTTCCAGGCTGGCACCTTTGCTGGGAACAATCCCAGCCTGGCAGTCCCAGCCCTGCCACCAGAGCAGAACATTTGTGCCACCCCTGGTTTCAAACAGGCCTGGTTTGGGGTGGGCTGGGAGTGACCCGTGACTGAGATCCAATCCTGCTGCTGGCAGAGGCAGCCCTGAGGGTGTGAAATACGGAGGGCACCGCTTGGTCCCTGTTCAAGGCTCTGCCTCATAAATCCCAGCCCAGGCTCCACGGAACCGGCCAGGAGCGCTGTCACACCCTGGGCACCTCTCGGAGCACAGGCCGGTGCCAGGGGGTTATTCATGAACTGCTCAAACACTAAATATAAACTTGTGTAGAAAACAAAGGTACCAATTCTTGTTTTAACAACACCAAACGCTGCAATAATCCCAAATTTCTCCATTGTGTGCTTTCTATGTCTAGCCAAGGCGTTATTCATGAACTGCTCAAACACTAAATATAAACCTCTTTAGAAAACAAAGGTATCAATTCTTATTTTAACAAAACCAAACATTGCAATAATCCCAAATTTCTCCACTGCGTGCTTTCGGTGTTTGTGTAAAAAGTCACACTTTTTTAAAACACCAAATAATCACTTTTTTTGTCCCCATCCTTTCTCCAGCACACCTCAGTCAGATCTGCTCGCCCATTTTCAGCAGCACGTTTTTTCCTTCATAACTAAACACAGAAACTTGCCTGAAGGAACATGAACTTACAAATCACCACCCTTTGCCTGTGCTTTACATCAGGCATAATAAAATAAAAAATAAAAACAAAAGAACCAACATCCTGGGCTAAGATTAAAAGCTGGATTCACGTTAAAGAATGGTGCCTTTTTACCTCTGGAAGGGAAGCTGTAGATTATTCCATGCTGATAAAGTGCTACAGTGGGCAAAGGGCTTTCCCATAATGAACGCTGCTGTAAAACAATTTATCTACAAGAAAGGAAACAAGTTTGCATAATCCATTTATGGTTGATTCAGCTTTAGAGGAATTTGTTATATAAATATATCTCAGCCTGGGGAATTGTTTTGCCAAAATAACTAATGAAAGTGTTTGAACAACTTAACGCTGATAATTAATAGGATTTCTCAGTATCACAATGGAAAATGTCATCTTCCCATGTACGTGGAGCATCACATCCGTGAGAGACACAAACTTGGCAAACTCCAAGAGCCAACCACATCAGAAAGCGGAAAATGAATTAATGAATTGACTCAGCACATGCAGAACTGCTAAGCTGGTGACTGGTTTTAACTGAGCCTCAAAAGGTGTTTAACAAAACTTTCGTATAAAAACATTCCATACCTCAGTAACTGCCAATTTTAAAAAATCTTAATTAATAATTCAATTGTTCAAGTGACATCGTCACTAATATTCTGCTGCCAGTCTGGAATATTTCACTAAACATTCTCAAGTCCCATGAGGTTGTTAAACACTTTGCTGGCAATCACAAGGAAGGTTTTAAATTGAGGTATCGATATTTAATCCCCAAGAAGGATCCCAATCCCATCAATAACTCCTTGCCAGCTGCAATTCCCTGGAGACTTCAAACTTACAGTGAACCTCACCTGCTTTTGTGGTCACATAATTATTTTTATGACGCTTTGTGGCAACGTTGGCTGCCAAAAAAGGTTGTCCTAAAATCCCAGTGTGACAAAAATCAATTTTCAGATGCAAATGAGGGTGCCACAGGTGACATTTTTCATACCCAATAAATTGCCTGTCTGTGGCTTTGAACTAATGGACACATAAACAAGAGAGATTGGTGCCAAGGTATTGCATTATAATCTTAGTGGAGTTTTATGAGACTGCTGCTGCGGGCGGCAAAGGGAAAATAAAGCAGAGGGAGGGGGCAGGAACAATTTGAGGAAACCTGTAAGAATAGAGAGAAGGTTTTTTTATACAGTATTTTCTTTATTTTTTCCCTGAGCTCTGATTTTCCAGCCAGCTGCTTCTGCCCTCCTCTCTCCCCTCCTTTTTTATTTTTAATTTTAGGGCTCTTCATGACCCCTTCTGTCACAACTTTTACCTCATTATGATCCCACACTTCTCTTCTTCTCTGTCCTGCCTTCCCAATTTCTCTCCTAGAAAATTTGTGCAAACAAAATTCCTTCCTGTCACTCATTTTTAATTCTGATAGCACCGTGTCCAGCTATCTCCACCTCCTTATTTAAAATTTTTGAAAAAATACAGGAAATGCACTGAAACTCTCATTACCTCTAGAAACAACAAAGACTTTAAGTGAACTCTCTCCATGGCTACATTTCAATGAGGAGATCTACATTCCCACCAAACAAATAGCTGGGATTTCATTGGCTTGTCTGAAGCTTATCCTGAATAATCACACCTTTCTTGAGCTTGCAAATTTAGGCTGGAAGTCCTGTGAGATATTTACCCTTGCAATACAAATAGAAACAAGATAAGAACAATATTCTTATGCGATGTTGATAGTATTGTTTCCAGCTATAGCTGAAATGAAAGATATGATTGCATAATAGCTTTTCAAGCCTCTTCAAAAGATTTAAGTAAAGTTCAGATCTTAAGCTTTTGAAACTTTAATCTTGAAATAAAGAACAATCTTTTTGTTATTTCACATTTCTCTCCTGTTAGGAAAACATGAATGATGCTAAAATGACAAAGAGCTGAATCCTGCGTCAGACTTATCCCTATGCATATCCAGCTGTAAGAACTAAATAATAATTTTGGGACAAGATCTGAAAAATACCCATTTCAACCTCTCATCCTGGAATCTTTAATAAACAGCATTATTGCTGCTGATTCTCCTTGGCTGTGTGTTGAGTTCTGTTTGGGGCAGGAGGGAGGACAAGGTGCTTTTTCTGCTGCACATTTATTTCCCTCCTCCTGAAAAATCAGAGCTCTCTGAAGCCAGGAAACCACTGGTCCTTGACTCTGCCCATCAGCATCGTGTTCAGAGCTGGAGAAGGGTTGGGACAACACTCCCAGGCCCAGGGTGGGGCTGTTGGGGTGACTGTGCAGGGCCAGGAGCTGGACTGGATGATCCCAGTGGGTCACTTTCAATTTAGGACATTCTGTGACCACCAGCACAACAGCGGGGCAGAACTGGGGTCTCAGACTGGGCAGAGCTGGTGTCTCGGACTGGGCAGAGCTGGGGTCTCAGACTGGGCAGAACTGGGGTCTCAGACTGGGCAGAGCTGGTGTCTCGGACTGGGCAGAGCTGGGGTCTCAGACTGGGCAGAGCTGGGGTCTCAGACTGTGCAGAGCTGGGGTCTCAGACGGGGCAGAGCTGGAGTCTCGGACTGGGCAGAGCTGGAGTCTCGGACTGGGCAGAACTGGTGTCTCAGACTGGGCAGAGCTGGGTCTCAGACTGGGCAGAGCTGGGGTCTCAGACTGGGCAGAACTGGGCTCTCGGACTGGGCAGAACTGAGGTCTCGGACTGGGCAGAACCGGTGTCTCAGGCAGGGCAGGCACAGCTCTGTAAATGCAGTCTCAAACCCGTGTCTATGCCCTACTCTGGCCGAACACCATCGGTTATTCCTCAGGGGCAGCAGTTTATCCCATCGCCAGAGCAACGGCAGGCAGGGCGAGCAGCTGGAATCCAGGGCACGGTGCCAGGGCCTTCCCCACCCTGTTCTTGTGGAAAGGGAACCCACAGTGGAACGTTCTGTTCCCTGCCTTTTACGGGCACCGTGAGATTCGCTGCCCCGGCCAGGGAACATCCACGGCTCCTCTCTCTCTGTCCCTGCCTGGGCTCCTTGGGCACGCAAGCATTCAGAGAGTCCTTCATTCCCAAAGTCCACAAGTGACTGCAGTGGCCAAACTCCCTGGTCAGATTAATTATCTCTGTCTCATAGCAAATCCCCAGCTGGTGGAGAATCC